>CANXYI011471422.1:0-10710 GCA_948208565.1 Hura crepitans | reverse complement strand
TAATCTCTGAGTTTTCTCTTTCTTTTTTGTTGCTTTCTTACCTGATTTTTCTTTATTATTATTAGTTTTTTGCTTTTTTTTGCACATGCAAAAGAAAATAACTCATTTTTCTTTCCATTTTTTTTTATTTATATATTTAAGGATATATTTATCATATTTTGAGAATTTAGTCATTTCAATTCTACTCCTTCTGAACATTTATTTTCATCTATGTCTAATTTCTTATAATATGTCACTATTTGTTTTTTTAAAGCTTTAAGTATGATATTGTGGTTAAATTTAAAGGATGTATAATATACCTTGTTGTATGCTTTAAATCCCGCAATTTACTTCTTATACATGAAAAGGTGACATAACTGCTTTAAATATAATGCATGCTTCCTTGAAAAGGGATTGATAAATGTTACAATATACAAAGAAGGTATATTATTAGGGCATAAATAAGATCTAAATTCCAAACTTTTCTAGTACAAAATATCATAGGTCCTGGTGTAGAGGCCAAGTGGCGACTCCACTAACCACTCTCGTCCCTAGTAAAAATACATAATCTTTACAATAATCATCATAAATTTTTGGTTCTTCTTTCCATTATCCTTAAATTATGACTTCTATTATCTTAATTTTAACTTGATTATTGTGTCCTTTTTATTTTTATAGAGAGAAAGGAAGTTAAGGCAATAAAACTTTCTTTAAGCTTATGAATAGATGATTCTTCTTTGATTTTTGGGTTTTACTGGATTAAATCATGGTTCCTCCCTTTGGTTTCTCTTGATTTGAATTATCTTAGTCATTTATTTCATGATTTTTGTATTCTTTCTTGTTTCGCTTTTATTTGATGATTGTGGTTGTTTAAATATCTTTTTAAACATTTAAAGTACCTCTTGAATTGTAGATTATAATTTCCTTTATTAATTTCAACTTTTTTATTTGATTCCTTTCTAGGTTTTAATGTATATTTACTATTGATCTTGGGTTGTTTATGAAATCATGTTATTTTAGTCCTTTCTAAGAGGTTTGTTAGACTTTAATATGTTTTTTTATTGTATAATGAATTTCTGCCCCTATACTTGTACAGGTATTCTATTTGCATTTATACACTTATGATTTTAATTCTCATCTACATATATTATTTAGGTATTAATAAATCTTATTCTATTACCTTTTATAGACTTAATTTTGACTCTTATATATTTAGACTATCTTCTCAATATATGATGTTCAACTTCAATTGGGTGATTGATTTCAGAATTTCCTCCTTTTTTAGCAGGTTGGTGATAGAAAGTTTTCTTAATTGAATCTCTTGATTTCTAATCTAAGTTAAGTATCCATGTTTTCATTTTCTTGATATTTATCTTCTATTCTACAAATTTTCATTTTATTCTTAATAGATTTTTTAAATTAGATAGATCTAATTAAGGCTTTTCAATTTCTTTACTGCTCTTTCTTTAAATTTCTATTTAATCCTATTCATTTTTTCCTTTTTTTGGCCACTTGTATATTTCCCAATTACAGCTCAAAAAGGGGAATGATCCTTTTCAATTGGTATTCTATTACGGTAAGTGTTTGTTATTTTTTTTATCCTAACTTAAAAGCTGAGATCTATTCTTACAATTAATGTCTTTCATTTTATTTTAGTCTATTTTGACATATTACTTTTGATTTGTATACTATGAATTCTTAACATTCAATTTAAGTTATATTTTTTTAATTCTATTTATATTTAAACTTGTAGATTGTCATCCCTAGTTTGGTCTATACATTTTCATAATATGCCTGTTGGGTTGATTTAAAGCTTTTTTTCCTTACCTTCCTTTTACTCTTTTTTTTTATCGATTATGTCTATGTATATATCAATTTCAATTGTTTTGGAAGTTGAGATTTAAATAATTTTTTATGGTTTATTTCATTAGCCATTTGCACATAAACAATTGGAATAAAAAAATTCTTCCATTTTCTTCCTAATGTTAATAAGTTTAAAAATGATTATTTGTAGACTTGGTAAAATAAAATGTTTTCTATCCTTATAATTGACTATGACAATTATATTTTTCTCATTTTCATTACTTTCATGGTTCCAATGTACACTTATATATGAGTATATAAAGTCCTCAAATTATATCATAACCTTAGGAATTTCGGCTTCAGGATTATAGATTAAGTAATAAGTTTTGCCTATTTTATTTTTGCTATAATATTCCTTTAATTTTAGGTTATTCAAACTAGAAAGTAATGTCTTTTGATTTAAAAATTGGATTCATATAGTGGTGTATAATCTATTTGTCAAAGAGGATTCTCTCAATTATTTTTCTATTTCCACTTATCTTATATTTTGAGTATTAAACTCTTTCTCTTTTGTTTCAAATGATTAAAAAGGCAGATAGTTTAAGAGTGATAGTTGGGATTTCGGGAGATAAACTCTAACCAAAATCTATTAAGATAGGTTTCATTGTATTTTCTTTGTTTTTATATTCTTTGAGTTTTCTCTTTCTTTTTTGTTGCTTCCTTACCTGATTTTTCTTTATTATTATTAGTTTTTTTTCTTTTTTTTTTTGCACATGCAAAAGAAAATAACTCATTTTTATTTCCATTTTTTTGTTTATATATTTAAGGATATTTTTATCATATTTTAAGAATTTAGTCATTTCAATTCTACTCCTTCTGAACATTTATTTTCCTCTATGTCTAATTTCTTATAATATGTCACTATTTGTTTTTTTAAAGCTTTAAATATGATATTATGGTTAAATTTAAGGGGTTCAAATAACTTTTACATGATAACTTAGACTAAACTTGTTTTATTAAGTTTTTCTATATTTTGTTTTTATTTTTGGTTATTTTGATGTTTATTGGAATGGGATTTGTATTCCTTAGTCATTTTCTTATTAATTTGGATAAATAAGGCATATTTTGTTCAATTTATTATTGGTAGCGAAATTACATTTTGACTTCTACCAATTTCTATTTTTGTTTTGCAATGCTTAAGAGTTTTGTACTTGTAATACATATTGATAATGTGGTTTAAGGTTGTATAGAAGTATACATATGACCTAGTTTACTTGATTGGTTTCTTTACTTACTGATTATGATCTATGTAAGTATAGGTTCATATTTGAAATCATGATATGATAGAATTATTTTTTATATGTTTTAGATAGGGATTTTATTACTAACTTTATTTCATTTTCTATTATTGGACCGAAATGAGGGTATATATAAAAGAGGTGCAAAGGTTTCGGATTAACAGCTTCAAATGATGGTAAAAGCTCATCTAGGTCCTGAAAGGTTAAGTTTTCTAACACTTCTATGAACTTGATGTTTTTTATCTAATCAAGTTGTGTTGTTGATAATTAAAAAATTTTTGCCTTGATGTTTTGCTCACACGACACACTTTGTAGTGCTACTTCCTAAGGAATGTCCTAATTTCCTAAATTGAGATTGATACTCATAAAGTGATTTATTTTGGATTCCTCCTTGAATCCATTTTCTTTTATGCTCTGACTCATGTCAAAGTTATATTGCTTAGGTGATCCTACTTATCAATTTTTGTATTCATACAATGTCCTGACTCCTTCAAGTTTTATAATCATGGATTACTCATTCTCTATTAATGTTAGCTTTTCTAAAAAATGTATTTTTGCATATTGTTTGAATCTTTGAGACCTAAAATTTGCTACCATGCATAGATTTATTACTTATATTTTATGTTTTAGTAAGACATGTTATTAATATTTACATATGATGATTACCTTTCCATAACTACTATTAAGGCTCATTTTAATCTACAATAACTTATACTTTGATCAAACTCAATCTTTTGAATATTCTAATGATGTAAATTACACTATAAAGTAGATCTGGTGATAATCATTTTTGAGGTTTTCTGTATTGGTTTTAAGTAATGACTAATGTATCCTAAACAAGGTTTAGATTTTAATGGAATAAGAATAGTAAAAGAGTTTGGTTTTTGTTTCATTAAGGTTTATATGATTTAGTTTTAGTTAATGTCTTTGCTATGAATTTATGTGTGATTGCCTTAAAATGGGGAATAATGATTATTATTTACTTTATAACCTAACACATTTTTATTGCTCGTTTGGATCCTTAAATAAGGTAATATTATTTAGATTTGTAGATGATTATTGCACAGGATAAATTTAAAATATATGAATGCAACCACATTTAGAAACCCTTTTTAAATCATGAACTGACATTTCCAACACCATTAGAAAGTCAATACTTACTTCTCATAATGATACAGAGAAAGGCTTTCTAAAGTATAGACAAACAAAAGTTATGACGTTATTAAAATCAAGTACTTATCTCCCCTAAACCTTAGAAAATTATAACTGACTTCTAAAATTTAGGGAGAAAACACCTTAGTTACATTAGGTAGCTTGCATGTTACTGTGTTTTTGTAATTTTTTTTTGTTATTGGTTTTGATTCTTTTTATTCTTTAGTTCAGATATTGTCCTTTTTTTATGTATTTTTCTTGCTTTCTATTATTTTGATGGCTTTTTATTCCTTCAATACTTTGATTTCTACTTACATATTGAAAATTATCATGTCTGTATGTCTATTATAGCTACCACTTGATTAGTTTTACTTTTCTATTCTTTTACATTATTTATGTGTACTTGCTCATAATGTTCTTTTTTATTTCTCTTGGATTGTTATTCAAATCGATTTATAATACATGTTTGATAGAGGACAATTAAGATTGAAATTATTTCACTATTAATCCTTTTAGATTTAATTAACCTCCTTGTTATAATTTTTATTGCTTACTCTTCTTATTTTTAGTTATTTATCTCATGATTTTTCCTTCTTTATTTTCTTTTATTTAATTATGGCCATTTGAATATTTCTTCAAAAATGTGATGTTTGCTCTGTTTATTTTTAATCTTGATAAAAGGAGTAAAAATTAAAGGTTTCTAATTTGCTATTTACTTGTGGTTGGATTTTATCCTTTCATTTATTTATAAGTTGTAATTCCAATTACTGCAAGTCTGTATTTTAACTTGCTAGGTTTTAAGCATATTTTCTCATTATTTAAATATTTTATGTATACACAACCATGGATTTTCAAATTACCCCTTTGACTTAAGTTTCCTTTTTTATTATATGTTAAAGCTATGGAAGGACTTCTATTCAAGAATTCATTTTAAAGGGGCCGCACCATCTATTTTTGCAAAGATAAGTGTTTCCTTTTTTTTATAAACTTTTCTTTATCTTTTCTTTACATATATATTCTTGTATGTTAGACCTATATGCTGATAAGAATCTAGGATTTATTTGCATGAGTTTTTTTAGTTATAACTAGGATTTGCATGTATAAGGTTTTATGCATTCCTTAACTTATTTTTTTTTTACCTAATTGTTGTTGTAATATTATAAAAAAATTTTATTTTAATGTGTATTTTAGGCATCAATACATGCTTACTATCTATCCCTCTTGTTTTCTTTAAACTGAGTGATATATTATTTCAATTTCATGTATCTTTATTTTATTTTATTTTTAGGTTTAATCTTTATGATCTATTCTACTTGATTGGTATACTATTTTGATTTGGATATACCTTAATATTTAGCTGCTTGTTTTCAAGTTTTGACATTTATTGGTGTATGACTTTCTTAAATAGACCTTTACTTACTTTTTCTTGTTTATATGTAAGTTGAACAAAAACTTCTAATTTACTAGTTATGTTCTTTCAATTAAAGCTAAGTTTTCCAAACCCCAATCCTTATTCATTTTATTTTATTTACTTATTGCTTCTTTTCATGTGTTCTTGTGTATTGTGTATTGGTAGATGACATTTAGAACTTGGTATGTTGATTTAAGATTCTTTGCTTTATATTTAAGTCAGATTAAGCGTTGTATGTTTGCGACTCTTATTTTTAAGACAAGTCATTTCTTTCTTTATTATGATTTTTTTGTGTATATATCCCTCTTAGTTTACCTATTTAAATTACAATGCCTAAAATCTTTTTGATGATTAAGTTTATGAATTGTGGTTTTATTTTGAGCACTTATGTTTTACGTGTAAGAAGAAAGATTTTTTAAAATATTTTTTAAGAAACATTATTATTTTTTTCCTTGACTTAATTTTTATTAAGTAAGCTCTTCTTTCTTGTTGATTTACTTCTAAGATCTTTTTTCCTTGCATACATGAGATACTAGAACCCTTAACTATTTTTCATTTATAATCCATTTGTTATGTGTATAAATTCAGCTTTTAGATACTAAAACTATAAATCTTTTATGTATTATTGCCCAGAACTTGTGTACCTACTAAAATGGTTCTCTGTATACCTAATCTTTCCTTTTACTGGTATTTGACCAATATATTTTTTGTTTACACTTTACTCTATGAATTGAGGAAAATGAATGAACACATTTTTATCCCCAGCCCTTTTTAAGTCAAATGCTTCTGAATTTGGGTAATGCTTCCTATGTTATCTTAAAAAAGAAAATGAGAATATTCCTATTTAGTGACCTTGTTTCTCTATGATGACAGAACCTTATGACTTTATTTCCTTATTATTTTTTAGCCTAACTTAATTCATTGTTAAATAAGTTTAAGGTGAATTAGTTTAATAGTAATTACTATTATGTTGTAGTCTAACTTAGTTTAATGTTTGGTGAGTTGTAGGCATGGTAGTTTAATAATGAATTGCTGAAATTAAATTTAGGTCTGAGGGCTTTTCTTTAACATATCTATAACATATGATAAAGATATACAACATGTGACACCCCTCACCCAATCCGATTGTTGGACCCAAATAAGGGATATACACACACAACCGGTGTCTAATTTCATGATCAAGCTTTGATGAAACAAATCTTATTTTTTCTATAAATATGTATTACATGCAATAGTTGTTAAAGACATAAAAAATAAAAAATCTTTTTTGTCAGTTCACTATTTAGACCTTGTGCTAAAAATTTTGACTATATAACTGTTGTCCATGTACAAACCCTAAATAAAAACTTGTCAAATAAAGTTCTTTTATCATAAATCAGCTCAAACTAATATTCTGTGGGTTTATCTGACCCTTTAACACAAGCTCATCACACATATTCTCAAATACTAATTGAAGCTGTTTAAACAAACGTGTTTAAAACATATGTACAATATAGGTTAGGCCCATCCCTTGCTATATAAGAGTGCTTTAGTATACATATATCAAGTAACAAAACTCAAAACAACTTTGTACCAAAAAATTATCTTCTCACAAAAAGTCTTCTGATTTCAAGCTATGTATAATCCCACTCACCTTAACCTACGCATCGCATAAAAATGACACACTAAGCAATTACTTAGTGGTATATTCAAATTAACTTATGTTTACTTACATGCATACATTCACATACAAACACATCAAATATATATATCCACAGCTATATAACATGTGAGTGCATGAATCCATATGCATATATTCCTTATCCTATGTGTTGTGAAAATGATGTGTATCAACTGTGCCAAATAAATTTTAACAATATATTCTATTCATTTTCAGAATCAAGCTGATGTAATAAGTATATCACTGTATCTTCACTTATAATCTCATATTCAAATCAATATTATATCATTATGCTCAAATAAATGTTATTCTCATTTTGTTTCTATACCTAAAAGACAACAAATCTATACTGGATATCAAGATCCTGATCAAAATGATCATATATATAGTGTGTAGTGGCCCACATTTTAAACCCTATGACAGCTAGACCCACCTAATTGCCCAAAAGCCAAATGTAAGTGCTCACAAGCCAAATGATTATGCAGTGGCCTTATAGACCCTATGATAGCTGCACCCACTTGATTGCTTGAAAGCCAAATGTAATTACCTGAAGGCCAAATGGTCGTGCAACGGCTTTATAGACCCTACTACAGCTACACTTGCCTAATATAGGCTCTGAGGTACCCTAGCAACTACTATCTCTCTCTAGTTAATCAGTTAACCTATCCAATCTAGGTTGTCTTACTATATAGGACACTATCTTTTATTGCCATGTTCTCATTTATTTAACCATTTATGCTGCCACATTTTTGCTATGATGTTCTTTTTTTATCATGCAAATGTTCATATTTTACCATTATGTTAAACATATACATTGTTACTTGTTAATATTCAACTATGGACATTTCAAGTCCTAATGCAACAAGCCACCAAAATCAACAACAATGTAAAGCAACTACATATCATTTTTTACTACACATATGATCAATTAATTAGTTACACAAAATACACTTCCTAGCATATTACATATAACACAAATACACACTTTTTATATTGAAATCTTTGTGTAACACACAAATTAATCTGAATACACTTACAACAGTCGCTGAATACATCGACAATCATCACTCACTGCTTCTCTTTCTCTTTCCCATTCTCTTTATCTGAACACATAATACATATAATTATTCAAAAATTGGTATAAAATCAATCGTAACATAAAATTGAAAATCAATTTTTATACGATTACTACTGGTCCCCAAGGCACACTATAAAAAAACAAAAGCTCAAAAAAACTCACCGAAACCACCTTTGGTCACTATTTACACATATATTAAAATAAGAAATCTCTACCGTTTTTCTTGAAATTTATGCTAAAATCAAGGTCACGGGACTGCATAGACATGATTTACAGTGAAAATAAGAGAAAACAAGCTTAAATTGATGAAAAATGAATAAATTGTAAGGGGAGAAGGTCTTGAAAGCATTAACCATGGAGGAATGGAGTAGGAAAGATGAAGTTGCAAAATGCCAAAATTGCCTTTTATACTTATTTAGAAAATATTTATTCCCCCTTTTTCCTTCAAAAATTCATAGAAATTAATTTGCAAGCCCAAAAAATCTCAAATTTTATCAAAAAATCATAAATGCCATATTTTACATGTATCTAAAATTTTAGCCCAAAATTAAAAGAAAATCGATAAAAATCACAATTTTTAATATTATGTGATTTTTGAAAAAATACTTTTCGATCTCGAGAAATTTTGATTCCAGTTCCATTAGACTTGTTAGAATTTTTGAGTATTAGATTATATCATTTTTAGGTCAGTTTGAGCAAAAATAAAATATTTTAAGTTCAGCTTTCACTATGATACTATTCATGAGGCACCAGTGTGAAAACTTTAACCTCTCTTTTAACCCTCTTAACAACTTTGTTTTCACTCAAAACTTCACCCATAATTCTTTTATGATTAATATTTCCATCTGGTAATGTCAGTATAGCTCGAATCTCCGGATCACTAAACACTTCTATGAAAGTAATTTTCATAAATTAGGGATTTTCAAGGTGTTACACAACAAATAGGTAGAATTACTTTGATCAATTTCTAACCTTCTCCAAATATTAAGAGAATCAAAACTAATTCTCTTAATGCATATAAAGAGAGTAATTCATAATGAATAAATAAGAGAGGATGGATGTCATAGATTAATAGTTGACCTCCTTTAAACCTGGAAAATCATATACTGACTTCCAAAATTTAGGAAGAAAACATCTTAAGAAGATTACCTATTTTTAAAGAGGTTCAATACTTGATTTTCTATTCTGCACTTCGACATTCGGATGCTTCTACTTGGTGGATATCTTTCTTGGCCTTAGACATGTTATTTGATTCCCCTTTTGTATTCCTTTTAGATTTGTTTTTATAGGTTTCCTTTCTAGTCTCGTTTTCTTTTTTTTCTATTATTTCCTTCTTGTATTATGTTTCTACTCTCTTTTTCTTTTCTATTATTTCCTTTTTGTATTATATTTCTACTTTCCTCTTTTTTCTACTACTATCTCTTTATTCCCTATTGTTTTGCATTTTGCTCTTCTTTTTGTGTACCTTTATTTTTTTATGTTCTCTCTCTATTTCCACCCCCTATTCTTCTTGCATTTTTATTCTATTTATAGAATTCTATAGTGGTAATTTAGTAAATATTATAAATAGTATTTCTACTATTTTTATACTATACACATAGCTGGTTTTTTTTTCTTAATTACTGTGAAAGATTTTTTTTGTTTCTACATATACTAAGGCTGCTGGAATAGGCTTGGTGGGCTAGACAGCTACTAGGTTTACTAGGTTTGGGCCTAGGTAATGGCCCGATTCATTTTTTTTCATTTTTTTCTTTTTTTGTATTTAAATTAAATCTTTTATTTCTATATTCATAATTTGTTTTTATATTCTATTTATTTGTAATCATATTTTTTTGTAATTTTTTAGTATAATGTATTCTTATTATTAATTTTGTATCTTATATTTATTTTTGTATGTATATTCATTAGTCCCTCTTTTTGTTATTTTATTTATGTGTTTATATGTTTTATCTAATTTTTTATCTATAAAATTTAATATTATCTAAATTAGTTAATATATAGTTTATGGTATTTTAATAATAAACTCAAATTAAGTAATGAGAATTATAATGTTTAATATGATAACTTGAAGAGGTAATAATTGTACTAATACTTGTAAATAATAATACTATTTGTAAATGATGATGATGATAATATCAAGTAACAATAATTTTCTAATAATAATAATAATTTTCCTTTACTAATTGATTATAGAGATTATGTATTTTTACCGGGGATGATAATGGTTAGTAGAGTCGCCACCCAGTCTCTACACTAAGACCTTTGATCTTGTGTACTAGAAAGGTTCGAAATTTTAGATCTTATTTATGCCCTTATAATATGTCATCCA
>CANXYI011471411.1:0-16528 GCA_948208565.1 Hura crepitans | reverse complement strand
AATATATGGAGTTTATAATACTCAGCACACTATTAATTATAATAACATTACCCCATCATATTTATCTCTATAGTCTACCTAGCATTTATCTAAAGTCAAATTACTGAGAAAAAATAATTATTATTTACTGCAAAATAATAAATAAAATACAGAAAAATAATAAAATGTCGAATTAATGAGAAAAAATTATTTATCTTAAAAGAGAGTCTCCTAAATAATATTATTAGTATCGTCTAATAGAAAGAAAATAAAACTATCTTACAATGAATTTTAATCAAATAATTTTATCACTTAATTTTATAAACATAAATCTCTCTATTTTTTTAGGTTTCAAAAGGAAATCTTTATTTTATTTCAAAACTAAGTTTTATTTTATAAAAAATATTCAGTCGATGCTTTTAATTTTTTTAAAAAAGATTGTTAATTATTTTATATTTTTACAAGTAGGTGATAAATTATTCCGTGGTAAAAAATAAGGCGTCCGTTTTTTTATTTTAACGGAATTAAAAAAATATAATAAAAGGTTAAACATTATACCAAATGAATAACCTAAGCAAGTATTTTTTTTTTTTCTTTTCCTGCTAATTCAATTTGACACAATTGTTCCTTTTAGCAAATTTTACTGTAATTAGACGAACTCCTTGCTTTAAATTAAGTTAAAATACAAAAATAATACAACCATAAAAATCTAAAGTAAATACATAATTAACAACTCAAATACATGAAGAAGAAACTATACATAACAAGTTAAACAACCTTAAGCATTTTTTTTCTTTCTCATGACTATTCAATTTGATACAATTGTTTTTCTTGTAAAATTCCACTGTAATTACTTTTACACATGGCAAATTCTTGCTTTTTGAATAAAAATAAAATAAAATAATTGATATAACTATTAACTTTAAAAAAAATTCTAAAATAAATTCGTAGTAATCTCAAATACATAAAAAAAAAAAATTAATTATAAACTTCAACATGAGGAGATAAAAAAGAAGATATTAAAATTAGCATTTGGCTCAATTATGTGATCACTGGCTAGAAATAATCGTATGGCAGTTTGCCAATATATTGACATCCTATGGAGATTGGCAAGAAAATTGGTTTATAAATGGATAAAGCGAATTACAAACCTTTACACATAAGGCCATATTGAATAGTGTTATTAGATATTTATGATTGTCAAATAATTATTATGTTAATTATATCTCTTATTAATTTTAAAAATTATGACAGATGCATACAACAATTTGTAGTTCCATTTTCAGGTATCTTTATTTTATATTTAAATTTAAGTAGCTCTATTTTTATTATAATAAAAAGGCATTCTTTCGAATTTTAATAAATTTGATAAATTAATAAGACAAAAGAAAATTATTTATTTTAAAGAAGAGAGTTTTCTAAAGCTTTTACAAAAGTCTCATGGCTATGTCACTGGTGAAGAAGGAGAAGGCTTTTTGGACAGTAGTATTAAAATTCTCGCAATGTTTGTGTTTGAACGTATTATTAGGTTGATTAAGGCGTATTTTTTTTAAATAACCTTTACTTTGTCAATATTGGCTGTTTTTGAATTTTTTTTTCTTTTTCAAATGTTTATTGGTTTGTCTCTTAGGAAAAGTTCAATAGCATCATCAAAATCTTATCATGTAGTGATAAGAAAAAGGTCATTCAGCAAATGAAACATCGGTTCAATTATTCTAAATTTTCAAAATGAAGACAAAAAAAAAAATTGCAGAAGAACAAAATGAAGGACTCTTATGAAATTACAAAAATAAATCAATTTACGTATTCCTTTTAAATTTGAAAAGCACTCATTACATACCTTTTGTTTTTTATTTTATTTTGTTCTTAAGTTTGCCCTAAAATTGAGACAATTAATAGTGAACAAAATAAATCAAGAATTATCACAACCTGCATGGACGGGAATATCACAGAATTGAGCCTATCTTCCATCGAAGGATGAGCATTTTACGTAACTGATGGTATCTACTCATTTTATCAAGAGCAACAGCATAAAAATACTTATTAATTTTTCAAAATAAAGCATATTTGTTTTTATATTTTATTTAATAAAAACGTTAACCAGAAAGTTAATTTCTCTTTCTTTTTTTTTTTTTAACAGCTCTTCAATGGCAAGGTATTTTTACACCGAAATCCGTACCATCCTCTATTAAAAAAAATGACAAATCAAATAATTTTTTTTAACAATGGAGATAAATACACTGTATTTGGAAAAATTAACTGGTATTTTTTTCGCATTCCATCATATGACAAATGTATTAGAAAAACCAACCCCAACAGCTTAGCATCAGCTTTGAATTCCTTACAAAAAAAAAAAGGGCATCAATTTTGGATTTTAGCATGCTTTTCCAAGAATAAGTTCTACAATTGAGAAGTCAAAAATTGAGGGTAACGTAAAAGGAATACAAAGTGAAACTACTAGCATTTTATTGGCACAACGACATATTCATACAACAACCAGGGAGCAATAAAGAATTAGAATCGGTCAAAAGAAAAAGGACTTATCAGAGACTCTTCAAGTTCCTGAAATCCTCGGTAAACAGCATCGGTTCTGCTCTGAGGAAGGGGCAACCTCCTCACCTCTGTCATGTACCTATTATTCAAAGTTCATCAACAATACTTGTAATGAGAAAATGAATAATCCAATTGACTTTTAAACAGCAAAATACAAAACCGGCAATAGATTACACTCTCATGGAAATGGAAGAAAACATAACAGAATGGAATGAAAATTAAAATAACAAAGCTAATGAAATGATTTTCTCTGATTGCAGCTGAATGTCAGCTACACCCAGGCCTCTCAAGTTACAATGAAGCTAGAAAGACCTCTCATAAAAATTACAACTTTTTGGACCCAGTTATGCTTTGTTATTCGGTTCAGAATCAGAACAATAAATTTAGGAGTGTGCAAAACCAAACCGAACCGATGGTTATTTCGGTTCATTTGGTTTGAGTTATTCAGTTTTCAGTTTATTCGGTTCGGGTTTTTTAAAAAAATTTCGGTTTTTCGGTTCGGTTTCGGTTTTGATAGTGAAAAACCAAATAAACCAAACTGACCGAACTATCAAAACGACGTCGTTTTGGACGTTTAAAATTACATAATTTTACCCTAAAACGACGTCGTTTTGATATTTTTATGCAAAAAAAATAAAAAAAAATATAAAAAGTTCGGTTGGTTCGATTCGGTGTGTTAAAAAATTCGGTCAGTTCGGTTCGGGTTTTCATATTGAGTTTGGTCGGTTCGGTTTTCATTTATAAGCAGTTCGGTCTGTTCGGTTTCGGCTGATTTTCAAACCGAACCGACCGATGCACACCCCTAAATAAATTTTCAGCTTGGGAACGCGAAAACAGCTAATAAGTTGAGCCTAGCAAAGAACAATAACAAGATGTGGCAGGTCAAGTCACCATTTCAGCGCCAGCAAGAATCAAACCTGAAGGCCATTATGAGGTATGCATGACTGGTTCAAATAACGCAATATTCATTGTTGAACAATCAGGTCACAGAGATGTATTGGAAAGAAAATGAAAAGGCAACTGAAAAGCCCAATTCACTTCAAGGACCAGAGAATTATCACACCATCTATTCTGCTTTATTTTGAATTAAATCTCTTTTTCAGGAATCTTTCCTTTGAATTTAATCACTGCCCATGTATTTTGTAAAAAGCAATAGGCAGCAAAATAACTTGTCAAATGCACCACAAAGATTTCGTTACCAGAAAGCCTTTGCATATGGAAATTTCAAGGAAAACTAAGTGCCCAAAATGACAAAACTAAGATAAAGCAAGTAGCACCTATATGAATTTTTTTTTTATTTACTGCCAAAACAGGATAGAAGACCTGGGAACCTATGTGCATCCTTCAGTTGACAACAAGGTCACTTACTAAACATCAGAAAAACGAAGACAATCTCTTAACTTGAAAAAAGAAACCTCCTACATCTTGATTATACTATATCCCTTCCATTTGCCTTAAATTTTCACGAATTCTAATGTATGAGCAAGACATAGCATCTCATAGTTCTTCATTTGTTTTTCCACCACCATCAAACAGAAGCAACAGCAGATTGTAATGGTATCTCATACCATGGGACCATACACAAGTGAAGCAAAAGTCAAAAGCAGTTGAGAAGGAAAAGTTCACCTGTTTGCTGCACTCGTGATCTTATCACGTATCCCTTGGTTAATGACCGTTGTTTGCTCCTGTGCAAATGTTCCCCCTAATATCAGGGATGCTCCACTTGTAGTTGTACCCATCCTCTGTGCAAATACAGACATTGCCCATTCTCGGATTACCACCAGCACTGATCGGAGAAGCCGTAGTCTAAGGTTGGGAGAGGGCAAAATAGCGCCATTGGATATCAACTGATCATAAGCATTCAGTACAGGTTCAGTTGCACCCTTGCAAGCAGCAATGAGGGCTCTTGCTATGTCTTCATCTCCAACAGATTCAACCCCTGATTCTGATCTCTCCTGCAAATAGTAACAAACAATAATAAATGCAACAGAACAAAGCACATATAATGGTGAAAATCCTTTACCTTAAAACTTCCCAAATAATCCCCAGTCAAACAGAATGAATCACAAAATTTTGACTCTTTTCAGTGAATAGCAAAGCACGTTAATATGTACAAGAACTGAAGTGTACCAGTGCAGCCTTCTCAAGGTGAAGACATAAAGTATCTAAAGGTAAAACAGCTCCATCTCCAGGATATATGTGGGAGCCAACCCTCTTCAATACAGAACAAGCTTCAGCAATGCCACCCCTCGAGAGAGCCTGGTCAATCAGTCTAGCCCAGGTTTCTCTTACTATGCTGTTATCAGCATCGCCGGAGTAATTTGCAAAGTAAAGCATGTCCAGACATATCTGAAGGGGACAAAGACAAAACAATCCTGTCATAAACTTTGCACTTGGAAAGCCATAGCATGTTTGTCTAATATACAAATGAGAACAATAATATTAAAGCCCAAAACTACAAATCTGAAGGAGCATATCTAGCTATCTCCATAATGCCAACAAAAGGAATTTATTGTGGTCCGTCTTTCCTCCTATTATTCATCCTCTATTTTCCTCTAATTCTGATGATTTAACATGCACTAAAAGATAGTTGTGAAGGCCAGATGCCGCAGTACTTTCGACTCCAAAGCCAAGGAAGACTGAAAAGAAGATAACATGCTATCCTTGAACTCAATGCTTTATTTATGAGCAAACTACAGCGAAAAAAATAAAGTAAAATACAACAAAGTCTTCAAACCTACAAAGTTATCATAAGACAAGACATTCTAGAAACGCTGAAAATATTGATGGCTAGAAATAACTATCAAAATACGAAAAAACTGGGATATTTTAACCCTTATAAGGGTAAACATCACCTCCATCAGCACCATATGAGTAAGCAAAAATTAAGTGATGCACTATGAACAGATATTTGCAAGGGTCTACTATTAATAAGAATTCCACCTGTTTATAAAATCTTACTGTTTGAGAATATATATTATGATCAATAAAGTAATACCACGCCAAACAGTCAATATGCTAACATACTATCATGAACTAGCAAGTTAGATTGTTTAAAATCTCATACCATTTAAGTTCAAAGCTTTGTTCTTATTTACTATATTTGCAAGACCCAAATCATTTTCTTAGTCAAAAAGAGACACAGAGGATTGAACTTTATTTGGAAGACCAAAACCAAAAAATTAAACACTTATTGAGTGTATTTTCATCTAATTAACAACCCAAAACCATAGAACTAAACATGTCTTCAACACATTTCCATCTAATCAACAACCCATTCAAGCAAAAATACACACACACACAAAAAAAAAAAAAGCTATCTCCAAAAAAGAGGAAAATGATCTGAACATTACCCCTAATTCTAAAATCAACAAACAGATCATGCTTTTCATGTTTGAAGCATATTAAATTTGTGAAGTTAAACACCACAAAAGAATGTAAAGAAGAAACTATCATATTGGATTATAGACTTTGAAAATTCATGGAATGTCCTTAAAAGATGGAATAGCCATCCAATGGTCTGAATGAAGTCAAAATCAGAAAGCACCAAATTTACCTCCCAGAGTTCAAAAGGAACTGCATACTCATTATATAGTTGTGTTATGCTCTTCAAGTCCATTGACAACTCTCTAGCTTTTTCCTGGGCCACTTTAGCATACTCTGCACCAGCATTGTTATCAGGCACCGATCCATTTTGGACAGGCTCAGATATGCTAGATGCAGCTTCTGACCTGGAAGCTACAGCCTCTGACCTGGAAGCTACAGCCTCCAGTTCCTCTTTGATTCTTATTTGAAACCGAAGAACAGCAAGCTTCCCTTCCAGCAAATCTAGCAAACCGCTGTCCCTGCCAACCTTGGAGGAACCTATCGGACCACTATTATCACTTGCATTTTTAGCCTGTAGGACAGCATTGCTAAGGTATTGACGCCTGACATTAACAAAAATGAAATGAATTATAAGATATCAACAACTTATGAAGAAAACAATTTGAATATGAAAAAGTAAAGGGTTACGCAACTTCAGCTGATATTTTCCTTTCCGTTGACTAAATTGGTTCTATAATGAAATGACAATTATGTCCAAAGTCTCCAGCAAAGTTTGCTCTTTTAACTAACATGTCTCAATGTACTTTCACGTGTATCAGTTAGATATTTATGAGCACTTGAATCTTTATCCGTTTATAAGAAAATCCTATATAATTTATGCAAAAATATATGAACCTGTCAATCCAAGTCAAAGAACTTGCCCTTATATTTAACTAGGCATATCTGAATATCAGTTAATTAATGCTAGCTCAAAACCATGAATATATTTGAAACATATTCTGCCGCCAACCATCCTGCTGCGGTCAGAGCAAATTGCAAGATAGAAATGTCTGAAAGGACATAGTTTTGACTGAAAGCAACAGAGGCAAAGTGACGAGATAAGAAATACAGAAATTTGACAATGAAAGAGACTGCTGACCTCTGTTCAAGAGTAGGAATATCTCTTGCATCTGATGAACGTCTTTCAGCCAATCTTAGCAGTATGTGAGATGCAAGCATATGTTGTCGTTTCATTACATAATACCGTGCCAAAAGGTCAAAGTATTTAGCTTGCCTAGAAGTAATAGGTGCCCCAGAATGACCAACGGAAGATGCTGTGGCAGTTAATGCAGATACATTTCGTACCTACATGGCATATAACAAAAATATTGGATAATGCCAAATGCAAGGTTTTTCGCAGAAACAAATTCTAAATTTCCTATATATTTAGACACCATCAGCTTTAGTGTGATCAAAGTAGAGACTATTAGATAAACGGGACTAAATATATACTTTGATTAGCCAACCTTTACCTCCTGTAATGGTTGACAGCCAGCATTTTGCAGAAAAGGCACTAAGTCAGGACCTCCATACTCCAAAAGCTCATTTTCAAGTCCCAAATCAATCATAGTCCGGTAAAGATACTCGTGAAACAGTCTGTCAGGTGATTGAACACCAAGCTGAACAATCTGGCAAATATATTTCCTTCGAGAAGCCTGATCAAGCACTGGTTGATTAGCAGCAGGTCTCACTGGAGAGCCAAACTCCCTTTGTGAGGACTCGCCTTTTAGAGACCGTAAGGCACCAATAATTATCTCATAGCACTGTTCACACTGTGCAATTGCATGTTCTCTAATTGATGCATCAATTTGGTCATTGAAAGCATCACCAGCAGGGTCAAGAGCCTGTGCCTTCTGCAGCGGCAAGCGTACTACAGCTTCATAAAATCTGCATGGCATTCCCACT
Source organism: Hura crepitans (assembly GCA_948208565.1). Classification (NCBI taxonomy): domain Eukaryota; kingdom Viridiplantae; phylum Streptophyta; class Magnoliopsida; order Malpighiales; family Euphorbiaceae; genus Hura; species Hura crepitans. The sequence goes on along the minus strand of CANXYI011471411.1, from coordinate 8,725 downwards.
TTAGGTTTCAGATCCAAATTCATAACACTGGCTTCAGACTTTGCCTTAAAAGTTTTCTCACCTTAAGTCCTCAAATCTTTTGCATACAGTTCTTAAATCTGCAGACTCTGGAACTTTACTTAAAGAATTGAATGCTTCTGTGGCAAGATTCTCCTTCTCCACAGGGTCCGAAGTTACAGCAGCCCTTTCAAGACATTCCACAGCTAAGAAAAACTTGTAATCCGACTCCTTGAAATAGCTCGGACAACCCTCTCGCAATCTCCCAGAAATATCATCTACTGTTCCTCTGCCATCTAGGCCTGAATAATACTGGAGCAAGATCACATTAATTCAGTACAATTGACTCATTAAGAAGGATAGCCATATCTGGTACAGCAATAAAGGTTAAAGAGTAAAGATGATAAGCGCAATCCTCTGAAACAAAAACTTAATAAGTGAACCTCTAGATGGTTTATTGTTTTACCTCCATTAGTGCAGATATTAGCAAGGTAGCAATCCGGTCACCTTCCTCGGAACAAACTAGTTGATGGAATGTTAATTGAACAAGTGCTTGTATAAAATTTGCATCAAAACCCTGAACCAACCGTGCCACATGATGCTGAGAAAGAAGCTGTAATAAAAACAATGCTTCACCAGATCTAAGAAGCAACTGCCTGATACATTCCATGGCCCTAACCTGAAAAGTAGCACATTATCAAGTCAAAAGGAGAGAGGAGAGCACAATTTTACATAATTGTTCAGCTGCCTACCTCCATGGCAGCCAATTCTGCAGGACTGTATGTTAATCGCTGTCTTTTATTGGATGTCCCACTAACACTAGACTCAGCATTTCGTGAGTATGCACTAAATAAGTTCCTGACCATATTTCTATCAGTAGTACTTAAGTCTGAACCAGTTCCATATAGTATAGAACCAGTCACATCTCCTAAACCAGCTACACAGCCATAAAGCCCCCTCCTCTGATTCCTTCTGGATCTTAAGAACTTCTCCATAGAGCGAAGCTTGTTTTCAAGGACCTGCATCGCCCCAACTGAAACCCTGCACGTAACTACTCCACTTTGAGAAGCAGCACTGGATGGACCTAATCCACCCTTGGAGACAAAGACGGGGAGTTCCCATACGGGGAAAAGTAACCTTGATGTGCACAAGCAAAGCCCTTCATGAGCACCTGAAAAGACAGGCTCAGCCTCCTGAACAACCTGCCCCATGCTAAAACCCCCTGTCGATGTTCTAGTGTTTGATAGAGCATTGATACCATCAAGTTGTGGCATTCCAACAAATCTTGGATCCTCAAATGTTTCCGCAGCCTTCTCAGCCACAACATTGCTAATGAGAGTTTCAGAATTAACTATTCTTGCAGCTAGCATTAAACACATGCCAGCTGCCTCACTAGCACCAAATCGATTGAAAAAATCTTCCAAGATCGATCTAGGTGAGTTGGACTCAAACAGCCTCCTCAGAATGTCCACAGGCCTGTTAAAAACTACTTCCATCATTCCCATAGTACTAAAAACAACAACTCTCCGCCTTGGAAGTATATGCTGGGTTGAAAGATCACCCTTAGCCCAAAGTTTTCCAGATGCCTTTTCACAGGACTCCTCGGAGCTTCCAAATCCAAAAAAGTCAAGTTCCGAGTATAATGACTGCACAGTAGCAGCTGCATCTGGTAACGGTAGAACATCTGCCACAAAAAGCATTCGGCCTTCAACAGGTAGGGAAGACACAATTTCTCGTAAAGCTCGAGAACTCCTTGTGCTTGTACCAAAGCTTCCTGAAGAAGATGATTGTGAGCTAGAGTCTTTGCTCACAATGACGAGAGATGACATGGTTGGTGGTGATGAATCAGATAGGACGAGAGTTCCAGCAGAATAATATGCTGATTCAACCTTTAGTGCAAGATCCTCATTTGGAGTTCTGCTGGCTAGAGGTATGGCTCCAAAGGTAAGCCCACCACTGACGGCCGTTGGAGGAGAAGGTCTTGTTGTTACAACTTTTAAGCAATTTGGTCTCTGATGATCTGTGCTGAATCGATTCAAACCACCAACAGTACCATTATTGCCAGAAGATGAAGTGGAAAGATACAACCTTCTGCCATCTGATAAAACAGCAACAAGGTGCAAAATCTTGGACTCCAGTATGGATAAAGGTGAGATGCACACTATTGATGGCTTTGTGGTTCTGTTAGAAGCTCTTGGTCCGGTTGACTGTCTACCTCCATAGTGTACATCCCTGTGAGTGATCAAATTTCTTTCCTCTGCCACTTTCTTTAGCGGACCATCTCCATCTGACCCCAAAATGAAAACCTGAAGTTTCATCTCTTCAGTTCGAGCATATAATATTCGCCTCTCATTGTCAAAAACCATTTCAACAATGGGATCAACAGCTCCAAACTTGAATATATCTGGTACCACCCACCTGGAAACAGCAAGTTACGCTCAATGATGAAAGACAGTAAATACAATCATATTCTTATTTCACTGCAAATCTGAGATGGCACAGATGAACAGCTATTTGGAAGCTAATCACATTAAAATTTAGCTACAATTGATTCTTAAGTGAGTCTTCAACTTCAACACTGCATTGCACATTAATCAAAATAAAATATCATGCAATCACACAAAAATCAAAGTGACCACAGATATAGGACTGGGAGAAATGATGCACACGTAAATTTCCAAAGTTGAATGCAATAACTTACCTTGAGATGATACTACCCAATCCTGCAGTAAGGCAAACCTTACGACATCGCTTATGCCAGCCAGAGCCAGATGTATAATGTAACTCATAAATATGGCCATCACGCCCAGCTAGGAGGATACGACCCTTATCAGTGCATGCAATACAGGTCATAGTAACTCCATCTGATGGGATTGTGTACTCTGGCAAAGGCTGCAAAGAAACCTCTGCATATGGATCACTGCCATCAGCGCCTTCAGAACAACATACTCCTATGAGGATCAACTGATAACAAGAAAAGACAGATAAGGATCTAACATCATAAACCCAATTACCAAAATTCAAGGAAAGAATACAAATACAAACAGAATAATGTTTACACTATGGAGTCTAAGATTATGGGATTCTTTTTTTCTTTTTTCATAATTTCACTTGCAAAATGGCACCTTTTAAGTTCCATAGCAACTTAGAATCACCTGGTTCTATGTTAATAAAGAAACATCAATGTGTCACTTGGCAACCACCAGTAGCTCAAAAGAGAGCCAGCCGTTGCCTACCTTAACATCATCAGCCTACCTATCAATCTTCAGCAGATCATAATATGAGTCACAAAAAACGGTCCATGCAGAGTTGAAATCCTTTCAACTGGAAGAGATTAAAATCCCCACTAATTGTTTCTTTTACAAGAAAGGATAACATACCGAATATAAGGGTATCAAATTCCCAGCAATGAGAAAGAGAGATTATAAGAGTTAGTAGTGTCTAGACAAAAAGTTATAGGTGGAGATCAAAATTAAGATTTTTACTTATTTGCCAATTCCAGAACATAATTTTTACCACAAATACTTTTTTAAGTCATCAATTAACACAAAACAAATGCACAATAATCACATGTCAATAAATCTACGAACCAGATCTTTTCTAAACTTTAGAAAAGTCCTGAATTTGGCATCAAATTCACAAACTTCTCAATTCCTTCAGGCTCATTTTACATGAGCATACCAAGAAAATTAGAGAGAGAGAGATACGCAACAGATCTAAGTACAAGTTGAAGTTCAGTTGAAAATACATTTCTTTCTTCAATTTATCAAAATAATATAGAAACCATGCATACAGAAGCAATGATAGAAATAGATGACAAAAAAAACCAAAAGACTGCAATGATGCATCAATAGCATTGGTTAGCTTGAAAGGCAAATTCAAGAAATACTTATATAGATAAATAGAAGGTATGGAATCACTACCTCAACAGGAGTGGCCAAAACCAGAAGATACTGAATGGCTTCAACAAAAATCCCAGGTTTAGATTTGGAAAGGCCAACAGCACAGATAGCTTGTTCCTCCCCACTGTATTCAGGGCACTGTCCATCCCTATTGGTGAATAGATCGTCAAGACACCAAAAATAACATTAACTGGAAGTGGCATTTTTATGATAACAATAATGATGATGATGATGTGCTCAGGATGTAAGATGATAAAAGATGAGAAGCTTGCATAAAGAGGACAACATCATGCAGTTCAGGAAAGGGAAAACTCAAGATAGAAATTCGAAGGCCTGATGCAACAAGTGAAGACTGATTGGTATTGCACAAGCATGTAGAAATACCATAACTAGGACGTTTACATTAAGGACTGCCATCGACCCACCTTTGTATCTCCATTACTAGTCAATATTGACAAAGTAAAAGCTGACCACATTTCACAAAATTGCAAGTGAAGTTTTTCTGATATTTAAATGAACAGATTTTAAAGTTGCATGAAAGAACAGAATTCTTAGTTCTGTTTATGTAAGACAGCTATCATAAACACAACGTTCAAAATGAACTTGTGACTCCTCCATGATATTAAGATAATAAAATCACCAGTTACTTCGAACAATTCACCATAATCATTAAAGCTTTTTCACTAACGACATCATGTTCTTTAGGAATTATCATCCAAGTCATCGCAACTGCTACTGGAGACTAATTGAATAAATCACAATAACCTTTCTCAAGTCGGATTAAGTACACCATACCTGACTGACAACTGATGCTAACCAATTTTTTCCTGTTTGAAGTACACGTAGCTAGGATTTCACATGCGGGATTAAACATGCATCTTTATAGGCATAGAAAGTGACATTTATCTTAAATTTAAACTTAAGCATGTCAAATAAGCCAGTTACTCACCATTTATCAAATCGCCACAGGAACAGGGAATTATCTACCGATGCCCATGCCCTTCTTATCTCAGGAAATATTCCGCATAAAGCCGTCCCTTCTCCACCGGCTGCATTATATCTTTCAATTAGTACAGAAGGCAACTCCCAGGTGTCCGCCACCTCGATCAAAGGAGGCCACTGCAATTGAATCACACCCCATAAGTTACTGGCTAGAGAGAGACAATACAGTGAGAAAACAACAGAGCAAAATAAAATCAACAAAAAAAAAGGGCGAGCTTTGGAAATAATACCTCTCTGGGGTGAGTAGAATAAGGATGACTGGCATATCTAGAAGCTTCGAGGGCATCTTCTAGGTCAAGCTGAGCAGCAACCTCCCGCCCAATGCGATCACTTACAACAACGCCTGCATTGGTCACATCTCGGAGCACAATCTCCTCATCCCACGACATTTCGTCCAGAACAACAGAACAGTTAAGAAAAAGAAACCCTAGAGCGAAGAGCAGGGAATTGAGATGTCACTCAAAAACCCAAAACCCTACGGTTTTTAGGAAAATTGAGACCTTATAAGGATCAATAGTTCCGATTTTCGGAGAAACTGTTTGAATGTCGGGAAGTAGACAGCGCGAACAAGATATGCTTCCGAGAGAGTATGTAAAAGAGCAGAATAAAGAGGGAAAGTAGAGATTAAAAGGCGATAGGGTTTTTTTGTTAAAGGAAGGTTTTTTTTTTTTTTTTTTTTTTTTGGGAGGAAGAGGTGGCGGGCAAATTAGGCTCTTTATTTTTGAAGAAAAATCCGTTTTGAAAGCGTTGGCTGATGCTGTTGTTCTCTCGACTCAGACGAGTAGCAGTCCGAGACCTTGAGTGAAGCCAGCAACGAGTTTTATTTTTATCGAAAATAAAATACTACCATTTTTAACCTTTCAAAAAAAATTTCATACACTTTGATCTTTTTTTTTTTTCTAATCGTCCATGATTTCTGAAACTTTCATTTCACTTTGTACTTACATAACAATATACACTTATATGCAACTCATGTTGCATGATTAAAAGAAAAGTTAAATCTTAAAATACATCCAATAATCTAATTTTTTTAATAACGTATTTTCTTGAGAGAGATGAAAAATCATGTTATTTAAGAGTATTTTTAGAGTTTAAATATTCTCTTAATCATGTCGCATCAATCATATGTAATTTCAAATATATGTTTATTATTATGTCATTATATTAATTGATAAAAAATTATCATATTTAACATAACATTTAAACATATTCGATATTGCTCTAATTTTAAAATTTAAATATTATTTTATTTTATTTTAACTAAAAAATATAAGAAAAATATGATTTAATACATGATTTAGCCTTTAAATTTGTATAAAATATTAATTTAATTTAATATTTATATTTTAATTTTTAGTTATTAATTTTGTATCTATATCCGTTTAAATATTGATATAGATGTATAAATGTAATTCATACATTTCAAATATGTTATTTTATAAATTGTAAATATATTTTCCTTAACTGGAATAATTTATAAATCCTTGAAAACTAATCAAAGTATAAAATGTACCAAATTTTTAATGATTTTTCAATCTCCTTCACCTTCATAATTTTAATTCTTTAAAAATTTAAGAATTTCAACAACAACAAAGACATCTAATCTCATTTCAATGTTTTAAGACTGAATTTCTTTTCAAAACCGCTTCAATTTTGAAGTAAATGTTTTAAATTGCCTTTATATTGAAACCAAAGGTGGATTTTGAAAATTTTATATTTTGGCTCATAAAATTTTTTTTTTTTATATAAGTTGGCCTCTAATACTTTTAATTTCTCTATGGCTTCAACCTTTCATCTTGGGTCTACCCCTGGGCAAAATGGTAAAAATGAAAATATCTAATAAACTATGGAAAATTTTTATCCAGTTTTGGTAAAAATAAATTGTCCAAAAAAATTTTTCTAGAAAGATGAAATGCAAAAACTAGCAGTTTGTCAATGAAAAAAGCCTCATTGGTAATTAAAATGTCATATGCCATTTATAATATCGTGCTAAAAGATATGCAAGTATAGTTTGAAGAGCGCATATTGTAGTTACATATGATCCATTAAAATGGTGGTAGGTTCAAAAAGTATTACCTATATTAATTTTATTAGCCATTTTCGAGCACGGGTTTAATTATATGAATATTTGATAGTCGTACTCATTTATAAAATTAATTATTAAATTAATTTAAAAATAATTATACTCATATGTTATATATAAAATTAATTTTTTATTATATTTTATGAAAACGTAGTATTTATTTATAAATTATGTGATATAATGAATTAATTATTAATTGTTACTAATTGTAAACATATTAATAATTTAATTAAATTTTATGCTAATCGGGTAATTATATGAATTTAGATATATTCAAATAATAGTAAATGAATTTGTAGTGGATATCATTAGTATAGAAATAATTTTAATCAAATTCATAATGAGTTTAAGTGCAATATTTTTTGCAAATCAGAAATTTATATTTACTGTAATCATATTGACATCAACATTTCATTTGTATATTTGTATATGTACAAAATTTAACTAAATAATTAAACAAAATAGTAAATTTGATAAAAAAATTAATATAAAAATAAATTTTATCTATTTCTCAAAATTACACCGGAAATTTGAACTTTTGCTCCCACTTAATTTAACAATTGCTAAAAAAGGTTATTTTCCCAAGTTCTTCTTCCATGATAAAACAAAAATTGAAAAAAGCCAAGCATTGTTTTATTGTCTCTTCCATTGTTTGTATCGTTTTAGCAGCTTTAGCTATGGTAATCTTACGAAAACTATAAATTAATGATTGATACTTTTCAAAATAAAAAAATAAGTGAAAAATAAATTTAAAAAAATTTCAGCCATCGGATTCCGGTTCTCTTTCCCTCCCAGTAGCTGCAATAGCAAAATATATTGTCGGCTTCTACACCCGGCAAGTTTTCAGCACAGACTGCAATGGCAACTTCGTGCTTCTATGACCCCATTGTTTGATGACATTTTCAAGCAAGTTATAGTTGATTTCAACAAGAGAGAACGAGGGAAATAAGTAACAGCTGGAGACCCATTTTAATAAGGAGCTACAGATTTTAATTCTTGATTCGAGGGATTCGAAATATAGAGAAGGGCTGGATTTCAAAATAGGGAAAGACAGAGCTAATGATTCAAGGTTGTCTAAGGCAATGCGATTCACGGAAAGAAACCTGTTGTAGGGAGTTTTTTTTAGGTATATTATTAAAAAAATAGGAGAATTAAGGTACAAGTGTGAAAATATTTTTATATTTTTAAAATAGAGTATATTTTTCTTCTAACTTGTTTGTTAAACAATATTATAATATTAAAAAATTAATGTAAATTTGTCATTTTTTATAATAGTAAAAATATATTTATATCAAAAAATATATCAGCTTTCATTATTAAAAAAAAAAAATGAATTTTTGTAGACAATGAGGAGTATTTTTGCACCAAATTTTTCACTGACAGTAACATTTATTTTTAAAAAAATATTAAAGAGTAAATATACTCTATTTAAAAAATATTTGTGCACATTCTCTCTATATTTAAAGATAAGAAACATAGTAGAAACAAAATGTAAAACTAGAAGATCATCGGTGCAAATTATCCGGCATGGTGGACAGAGTTCATATTTATTTTTGAAAATATTACATATATCAGTGTTTTGTGTTTTCCAAGTTTAAATTTTCACAAGAAACTTATAAAATAAAAAGTTAAAATACGGGCTAAATTAGAAGAATAATAATCTCGAAAAGAACTTCAAATACTGTTTTAAATTTTTATCTTTTTAAAATTTATTTTTAATTGATAATTTTTATTAAATTTT
>CANXYI011471332.1:0-17287 GCA_948208565.1 Hura crepitans | reverse complement strand
GGCGGATTTTGACGAAGGAAAACGGAGTTGTAGAAGAAAATTAGAGCGTCACAATAATAGACGGAGAAGAAAGCCACACGTTCCCAAGGCTAAAGTTGATGAGGAACCGCAAGGGGACTTGCATAGTGAGAATACTGCTTTTGATGGCGAACCTGCTAAAGGTTTTCGTTAGTTTAAAATAATTAAATTCGCTTTGATGTCAATGCTTTTTGGCCAGTATTCTCACTTGATTTTCTGTGAATTACAGATTGTCAGATAACTGAAAAAGAAGCATTGGTTGATTCTGAAGAAGCGAACGTTTCCTCTCCTCATTCAGCTCTCAATTCCCAAAATCACAATAGCAATAGTGGATTATCTGATGGAACCCAGAAAGATGGAGGAAAAGATGATTCTAAGTTATCGCTTTCCCCTTCCAATTGCGATAATAAGAGCTTTTACTCGTCTGTGGTGGGTTTCCATCGATTCACTCTATGCTCTAATCCTGCATTGACCTTCTGTTTTATATCCCTTTGCAATCAAAGGAGTCGTACATTCTCTGAGTAAATAAAATTTTGTTGTAGTGCCCAACAGGTCGTATCTCTTTCAAGCTTTATGATTGGAATCCAGCAGAATTTCCTAGAAGGCTACGACACCAAGTATTTTAAAGAGTTATTATTACAGTTTAGTATTTGAAGGGAGTACATTTTCAAATGGTCAAGGATATTAGGAATCGGTTGACATATGGTTCTGTATTTACAGATATTCGAATGGTTGGCCAGCATGCCGGTTGAATTGGAAGGATATATACGCCCTGGTTGTACAATCTTGACTCTGTTTCTCACAATGCCATCGTTCATGTGGACAAAGGTGAATAATCCAGATATCTGAAATCCTTGACAAATCTTCCGAGGCTACATAAATTCAGTTCCAATCTATTAACTGTATCATTTTGCTTCTGAACATGAGGCTGTGGATCCTACTCAATGAAGTCACTGCATTTTTTACCTGACCAATTTGTTGCAGTTCTCATTACGCAATGAATTTGCATGTGACTAGAACTTGAGCACTTTCTTAGTTGGTTCCTGTGCATTAAGTGTGGAAACAGTTTAATGTTTAGAAACTCATTATCTTTGAGATAGAACACTTGCCAAGCTTGTCATACTGAATTTGATGCTTTTCATTTTGTAGATCTTTGTTCAACTATCTCATTTGAATTTTTGCTTTTAAGTACTTTATGGCTTTTATTCCTCAAATACTTTCTTAAACTGACAGTTTTGATCCTTGTATCTTCTTAACTGTTGATGTCTGCATTATAAATGCGATGAATCCGTTTTTATCAACTCAATTTAATATGTGAAGATAAATTCATTATTGCGCTGTCCTTTATGTATGGTATGAGTATTCTTTTAAAACTATGTGACTGTATTTAGAACTCAATTGCATTGTTTTTGATAGCCAATCTACATTTTGCATTCTTCAAGAAGTTTATTGCTGTTCATGCACGACTGTAGATATCGTGTTGTATCATCAATTAATATATCAGTTTGTCACAAGTATATGCCTCTCTTCACCTATGTTTCGTCAATTTTGCCAGAAGCTACTTACTTTTAACTCCTATCTTTGGTTACATCAAGCAGTTATTTGAAGATCCTGCATCATATTTAAGTGATTTTGTTATAGTACCTGGAAAGATATTGTCCAAGAAGAGCCCCATGCTTATTTATCTTAACAACATGGTCTTCCATGTACCAAAAGGTGAGATAATGTTGCTCACTTTCAATTTTCTCTTCTTGTGCCTCATTGCTGCACATTCCTCATAAATCATCAGCTTTCGATTGTTGATATCCGATTTTTCAGATGAGTATATTTCTTTTGGTGCTCTGCTGTGATGTGTTACTGTCATAAGAATTATACTTTTGAACTGATTACTGCAAACTAACTTGTAAGGAAGCAGGGAAGAAAGGTGATCTGCATAGAGTGTTTTCAATATGGAGGTCTATTTGCCATGACCACCTTTAATTCCTGTGTTATTTGATGCCTATAGCATCTGTCTTAGAACTTATGATATATGAACCTTTTATGGTCATTTACCTACTCATGTAAAATGTGCGTATTTCCCTTATATTTAATCACTTTCACTCATCAGCCATTGGTGAATATTTGTATCAATTTATCTTTCCATTCACCACATCTGCTTGGTATTTTTTTTCTTATTTAAGCTTGAACTTTTTTTTAAGCAAGTGAACTAAGTTACTGATGGTTAATTCAGGTCCCCGCAAATCATAGATTTGGTATATTGAATTGTGAATTAAGTAGGGAATATCAATGCCAATCTATCCTAAGTCGAGCTAGTATGATGATTATATAGAAGCCCTCCTACATGACACTTTTTTTTTGGCTACTTCCATTTATTTGATCAATTCTTTTATTAATCTTTTAATTTCATATCCAATTAGATGGGAATTCAGTGATGAAAGTGAACATAGAAGGACGGGCACCAAGACTTCACCATGTTAATCCAACATGTTTTGAAGCTGGGAAGCCCATGGAATTTGTTGCTTGTGGAAGTAATCTGTTGCAGCCCAAATTTAGGTATGGAATTAATTCACCCAAACATAGTATACTTGAATTTTGTTTTACTTTGTGGTTTTGACTTTGTTTTATTCCTTACCCAAGTGGCTTAGTTGTGTTAAAGGGGTGTATTTAATTATAACTTTTTAAAATTTTTACTTTTAAAAAAGTTTAAGTGTATTCAATTAAATTTTTTAAAATGTTTTAAAAGTTTAGATATATTCAATTAAGGTTTTTAAATTTTTTTAAAAGTTTGTAAAAGTCCTAAGGTATTTAATTATAACTTTTTAAAAGTTTAAAAAGTTTACATGTATTTAATTATGACTTTACTTTTTAAGTATAATGACTTTTATGGATTTTTAAAGACTTTTTAGTTAAAAGTTTCTATATTCAACCTTACATTTATCTTCCACTCAACTCACAAACTTTCACTTATTGACTTTTCATAAAAAGAAAAAAGAAGACTGGTTCTTAAAAGTTTAAAATTCTTTTTTGTAATCACTTTTAAAATTGATTTTGCTATTGCCTCTAAAATTGATATTATTGGGTGACAAATTAAATTCATTCAAATAAAAAATATATAAAAAAATACATAAAAATTTAAAAAAATTTTATCTCATTTAAAAACAAAAAAAAAAACTGAACTCATCAAAATATAAAAATAACATATTATTTATTGGATATGCACAATTAAAATTTTAATAAATTAATATAAAGTATCTTCCCCTGGCAGGCTTCTGGTATCATTTGCTGGAAAATATCTTGTATATGATTATTGTGTGGCATTACCTCATGGTCACACTGAAGCATGTTCTCGCCTTGGCCATCAATTATGCAAGATATTTATCCCTCATATTGAAGCAAATCTCATTGGTCCTGCATTTATTGAGGTAGATCTCAAGCTTTGTTTTCAGCGCTTCTTTGACATACGCCATTTGCACATTAGTGTTGTTGGTACTATGTTGGGTAATTTGCACGCTTAATCCTTGAATTTAAGCCTCATTACCTACTTAGTTCTTCATATTCATTTTGTCCCTAGAATTCATCTCAACTTTTAAATGCTTGCCTCAGAACTCTTTGCCATCTGCTATAGCCGGTTTCTCCCCGTAGAGTGTTGACAGAGCGGCCACATAAGATGATGATGTCAGTATAAGTTTATAAGTAGTTGATAGAGTAGTCCTTGAACTTAAGCTTTATTACCTACTTGGTCCCTTGTATTCATTATGTAACTAGAATCCATCTCAACTTTTAAAAGCTTACCTCAAAACTCCTTTTTGCCAATTGCAGGTAATAAATTATTCAACCAGCACCACATCTTCCATTTAATATACACATATTATGATGAAATGGTAAAATGCTTTCATTACCTACTTGGTCCCTCGTATTCATTGTGTAACTAAAATCCATCTCAACTTTTAAAAGCTTACCCCAAAACTCTTTTTTGCCGATTGCAGGTAATAAATTACTTAACTGGCACCGCATCTTCCATTTAATATACACATATTATAATGAAACAGTAAAACGCTTTCTCAAAATTTGACTTCAAAAAAATATTTGCTATTCCTTTGTGCCCTTAAAAAATTTCTATCGAAAATTGCTCTTTGAAAAAAAAAGGAAACGCTTCTTCTTTCTCTTTCAAAAATCAGTAATTGATTTCATGCAAGTAAATGAGAAAAAAATCTAACCCTCTTTAATCTTCTTAGGAAAAAATTGAATTAATTATTTTTGAAATTGCTTTAATTTTTTTCCAAGCAGATTAAAGAAGGTTAGGTTTTTTTCTCATTTATTTGCATGAAGATCAATTACTGATTTTGAAAGGAAAAGAAGAAGCTTCTTCTTTTTTTTTTTTAGAGAGAGAATTTTGAAAGAAAATTTTCCAAGTCAAATTTTAGGAAGTATTTTGCATTTCATCGTAATACGTGTATTAAATGGAAGATGTGGATGCCAATTTAGCAATTTATTGCTTGCAACTAGTTAAAAGAGTTTTGGGGTAAGGTTTTAAAGGTTGAGATGCATTCTGGGGATGAAATGAATTTGGAGAACCAAGTAGGTAATTAGGCTTAAGTTTAGCGACTAAGTGTGCAAATTACTTCTAAACTTATACTAATATCATCATCTTACGTGGCCGCTCCGTTAGGAATTTGCTGGAGAAACCTGCTATAGCAGGTGGCATGGAGTTTTGAAATAAAATTTTAAAAGTTGAGATAGATTCTAGGGACGAATTGAATATTAAAGACCAAATAAGTAATGAGGCTTAACTTAAGAGACTAAGTGTGCAAATTACCCATACTATGTTTGGCGTTATGCAGGGCTGTTTTATATTCTGTTCTGATATACAAAGCAAATCACGATATATTGAATTATAGCCTATATTGTTTTCCCACTTCAAATTGTGTTGCACTTGTGATTGTCTTGTGCAGGTTGAAAATGAGAGTGGCTTATCGAACTTCATTCCTGTACTCATTGGGGATGGAGAAATATGTTCAGAAATGAAGATAATTCAGCGGAGGTTTGATGCATCACATGCATCGAAAGGTTCGGACTGTGAGGCATCTGCACAAAGACAAATGGGATTTTCAGAATTTGTTGCAGATGTAGCATGGTTATTGAGGAAGCCATCATCAGAAAGCTTTCAGCAAACTTTGAGCTCTTCACAGATTCAGAGATTCAGTTTTTTGTTAAATTTTCTGCTACAACACAGATCAACTGCCATTTTAGAAAAAGTTTTGTTAAATCTTAAGATAATATTGGATAAAATGGAGATAAACAAGATGGCTAATGGCAGTATTGATGATGACATGAGAGTGTTACAGAAGCTTACGAATTCTGCCAGTGATATTATTCACCAAAAGGTGAAGGAAAGCAATGGTCTAGCCTTCAAATGGGAATGTCGTGTTCAGGGAAGGAACTCTGGAAGATACTCTGATACCGACATGCCTTCAGTGGCTCCCTGCACCTGTGAGGTGCGTGTTAATTTTTTGTATTCACTAGTTACATTCATTTTAATGGTTTGACATTTAGAATTGCATAGTCAGTTATATGATCTGGCGCTGATGTGTTTATTCGTCAGGAGTAGTACTTTTGTGTGTGTGAAAATAAGATGGAATCATTATATGCACAGCAAGGGTTCGGAATGAACTCTTCTTGATTTTTATAGCTTTAAGAGTAACAAGTTTCAGAAAGCACATACAAGGTTCCGGCTTTAAGCTCAGCTTACAATCATTTTCCATGAAGTTTTGTCAATTCCATGCAGTAGATGGTTCTTATTTGTCTACATGGTTTTGCTTTATGAAACACAGCAGTTGTTAGAAAAGTTTTGGCTACATGTTTTTTAAATCCTTACCATTTATCCAATAATTAGGCTTTCTTTTAGCTAAACCAACTCATATTGCTGTAGTTTGGTTTTAATATGCTGGTGTATTATATGCAGCATCAATGTTTTGAGGTATTGCTATCTAATGTCTTCTGGTCAAAAGATTTTTGGAACAAAGTATACCTCTTTTAGCTTTGCTTTTTCAGCTCTTGTATCATATATATATCTGAATTTCAGGTCCCTTTTCCATATTATTTTAATACTCTGGAACTACAGGGTGTTGTTTTTATTCCCATGATGGGTTTCTATAATATTATTTTATCTTGCAGGATTTGGAGAGAAGCTCAAATGGCAAGCTAGAACACAGAAGTGACAAGGTTCCACTTTTAAGTAGAGAAGTTGTTGTGAATGTGAACCACATCAAGGAAAGGCCAAACAGGTCGTGTAGTCTCATTTTCTCTAATCGACTCTTCAACTATCGTCCTGCAGTATTGTTAATAGCTACAGTAGTTTGCCTTGGAGTATGTGCCATCATCCTCCACCCAAACCATGTTAGCAAAGTTGCAGTGACTGTCCGCAAGTGTTTGACAGACAGACAGTAGATGCTAAAAAAGTAAGTGTCCGCGCATCAAGTTCTCTTGTGGGATTTGCTTGCACTGTACATTCTTTTTGTACACTAAAGTTAAAGTAGGTCAATTGAGCTGCCAGTGCTTTAGGAAGGTGATTGATTTCTTACTTCTCAGTGTCAGTAGACAGATAATTCTCTATACAGTTGTATCTCAAGCGTTTTGCAGAATTCTTTGTTGGGGATGTATGTGCTAGAATCGGATGTTGGAACTGAAGTTCATGTTGTAATATGTTTTGTTGTGCATTGAGATGGAACAGGTAGGGGAATTCTCCCATCTGCCAATGTAAATGAACATCTAATCTCGTCGGAATAAAAACTGTGTTCCTTAAACATTGGAACCAATTCAGAAGTTTATTTTCTTTGTAAATAATGAATTCAGTAATGTTTGTGGCTAATATCTAATTATTCTTCTGTTGTGTGTGTGTTGTCATGTAGTGTAAATTTCTCTTTTTTTTTGGTTTTCCCAATAACAAAGCCACAAGATTTAAGTACATTATTGCATATTCGCTCAATCACATGCCATCATATATATATATATATATATATATATATATATAAAAGTAGTCTATCATTATTCAGAAAAAAGAAAAAAAAGAAAGAAAAATATGTTTAATTGCTTCGAAAAGTCTAATTATTTAATAGGAAAAAGTAATTTTGATGTGGGGATCATATGAGTTTTAGAGAAAAAAAAATTGACAACCAAAATAATTTAATATGCAAGAAAAAATAGCTATTTTTCTATAGAATGATTATAAAAATATAATTATAATTAGTAAAAGTTGTCGTTTGCATCCTTATCCTTTTAGGGCATTCAATTACATGTAACAATTCTACAAAACTGTACTGTTTATCCACTTAAAATCACTAATTTAATGATTCACAATTTAATTTTTTTATATTTTAAAATCATGAAATATAATCATATCATTTTAATAATACAAATAAATATAATTTTATAAAGTATTATACATTTAAAAAATCACGAAAATATTTTATTAAAAAACCAGAAAAAGTTTAAAACACATTTATTCAGCACAATTTTTTTTTTCACTTCTTAAATAAAAATATAATATTTATTTAATACGTCATTAGTTAAAGTATTCACTGTTAAATTTGTATTCTTTAAAATCGTAATATGTGATTAAATTTTAATAAGTGTAAATTAAACAATAAATATAAAACACATAATTATTACCCAAAATGCACCATCCACCGATTTAAAATTTTAAAAATAAAAAATTTTGATAATAATTTTACGTCAATTTAGAGGAGCATAGCTATTTTTCTTTTCCTTTTTAAATCCGCATTTTTGAGTTAGATTTTTTTTTTTTTCTTAAAAAGCCTCGGCAATTTTTTTTTTCTTTGTACAGAAAAGAAGAACGACATTGATGTCTGATTTATTTATTTATTTTTTCTGGTGAGTGGAGCCGAAAAATAGTATTTTGAAAAGCTCTTTTCTAGTTGCAAATCCTGCAAAGCTATGATTGGGTGTTGCAATATTTTTATATTTATAAAATATAAATTATTTATTTAAAATATATGATATACACGTGTTTAATTTAATAATGCATATTAAATTATTTGAGCATTGAATCAGCGCTTGTCATGAAGAGCTGTCAAATGCAAATTATTAAAGAAAAAATTGTCTTTTTTTTTTCTTTTTATAATTTAAAAGGGTATTTTTCTCGTGTTTTGTACATGCATATTGACTATTAAATTAAAATTTTATTTTTAATTGAATGATTCATATATACGAGTATAAATTTATATAGTGTATTCAATTATTGCATGAAAAAATAATTTACAAATATGTACTATATGAATTTAGTTCAAAAAGTTTTTTTTTAATGTTTTTAGTCTTTTAATTATTATGCTTATAATAGAGAGGTTCTTTACTCAATTATCATTATAAATTATTATACAATTTTCAATTGTCACGAGTGAAAATTATTTTCTAAAAAGTTATCACTCTAGAAGAATACTCTTTTATAAAAAAAGAAAAATACTAATGTCTACACTGTCCATCAATTTAAGGAAATTAAATTTATCAAAAAGTAAAATTCACCTTTTTTTAATAAATTTAAATATCGAATTAAAGGGATAACATGTATACTTGGCGAATGCTAGCTTCGAATAAAAAATGGTAATTGCGTAATTTTTTTTAAATATTGAATACAATTATTTTTTATAGTGTTTTGATTTTATCTTTTTTTTATAAAGTATTAAACATTTCATATCGATTAAATGTAAAAATGCGTTACTTCTTATAATATTTTGTAGGATTTTATTTTTTTAAATTAATTTTTAAAATAAATTAAATTTAGATCAATTTTCTTAACATGCGATTTATTTAAAATGATTATTAGTCAATGACTTGCTTTGCTAAAATGGAAATAAGGATGTAGAAATTAATTTTTTTTAATATGTTGATCTATTATTATTATTATATCTGACTGCAAAATCACCCACTTGCCCACCATGATAATTTCATACGTTATAATTAAAAAGTACAAGTCGAACCAATAACAATAAAAAAGAAGAAAAAAAAATTCATCACTTTTTGACTTGTGAAAAATAAAATCATTAAATATATTTAATGTATAAAATATATAACATTTATAAAATAAAAAATAATATTATAATTTAATTTAATAATTAAGAATTAATATACTTATTACATTTAAATATATAGAATAAATAATAGATCATTAACATCTATTTATTTTTAAAAAAATAAATGTACATGTTCTTAGTTAAAAATTATTAAGTTATGAAATGAGATATACGCATTTATCAATTGTGAGCGCACACAAATTCTGTTATATTGATATTATAATTTTGATTTAAAGACATATTCACAGGCATTCGTACATGCGCATGTACAGTAATATATGGTTAATTAGAGATATGCATTCGGTCGGTTCAGTCTAAAAATTGATTCAATTGAATAGATTAAACTTCTTATAAATAATAACCAAATTAAACGAACCTATCAAATTTTTTAATAAATCGAATCAAACCGACCGAACTAATCAAATTTTTTTATATTTTTTATTTTTTTACATAAAAAGTTAAAACGACGTCGTTTTATGGTAAAATTATGTAATTTTAAACTTCTAAAACAATGTCATTTTGATAATTCGATCGGTTCAATTTATTCAGTTTTTACTATTAAAAATTAAAATCGAACCGAAAAACTGAATTTTTTTATGAAACCAAACTGAATAAATAAAAAATCGAATAAATCAAATTAAATAGATCGAAATAATCATCAATTCGATTTTATTTATCCTATTATTAAATATTTTTGACCGATGAAATTTATCAGCTAAAAAAATTACAATACATGCGAGTATACGAAAGGAAAAGCCTTCAAACCAATCACGTAGGCAGAAGCCAAATTTATAATTATTAATAGGAGAAAAAAAAAAAAGTGGTCACGTGTGAGCAGGTCCTGAATTGTAAAAATAGAAGAAATTTGCAAAAATGAGAAAATTTGAGGGCTTGGCCAATCAAAACGAAGAAAGGAGTGTGTTGGTTCTGAGTCAGATTGACATAAGACAAACGTCCCAGATACACCCAATCAATCATTGCAGTTTGTTCTATTCAATTCACTCCGTTTTTCATTTTTTTTTTTTTAAAAAAATCCAAGTTCCTCGCTATAAAACATATCAGGCTGAGTCATGCCCACCTCCTCTCTCATAAATAATATCTTGTCCATTTTCTTTATTAGATTTTTTTAATAAACTTGCTTCCCCTACACATATATACGTTAATTTTTATTCTTAATATTTATTTTATCCTTTAAATTATTTTTTAATAAAAATATTTCCATAAACAGATATTAAAAATGGCATAAAAATAATTTTATAATTATTAAAAATGCTGCTAAAATATCCTCATTTTCTAATATTTACAGAGTATTTTAAAGCTATTTTTAATTATTATAAGAGTATTTTTACTTTAAAATTAATTTAAAAAGTAAAATATAACTCTAAATTAAACGTTAAGGATAAAATAATATATTTTATTCCTACAAAAACAAAATTTTTTTGAAATGAAATAAAAAAGGTAAAACTTTTTTTTCTCAATTAGAATTTTTATACTCGAGTCAGTTATGAAATACATATTCCATCAATAATATTGAAAAAATCTGCTGATGCAATACAAAAAAAAATGTTAATTACAAATTTAATTTACATTTTAAGTTAGTACTAATCGTTTAAAATTATATCTAATTAGTACTAATCATTTAAAACAATATCTAATTTTTCACTATTCTTAAAAAATCAATACTCTATTATAAATTTTATTAAGTTTTTAACAAACTCATAGACACGAATTGATGAAGCATTTATCTATACTAATATATGCAATATAGATGTATATGGAACTTGCATTGACGCGCATCAATATAAATAAATTTTATATTAATTCGCGTCAATAATTTTATCATAATTTAATATAGTTTGTAATACAATTTTAATTTTCTAATATTAACAAAAGGTGGAATATTGTTTTTTTAAAGGACGATTAGGAATTTTTTTTACAAGCAGTAATTCGGTGCATTTGCACATACACATCTAACAATCTATATTTATCGGTGTACCAATCACAGTACAATAATCTAGGAGTGTTCATGCACCGGTTAACCGGTCCACGAATAATTTTATTATTCAGTCCATTAATTTTGATTAACCACTAAATCGATTTCGATTTTTAATTATTTTTTTCGGATCGATTTTTCGGTTAATTATTAAAACCGTTAAAATTTTTAACATATAAATATAATAAAATTATACAAATTATAAAATTCTTTTCAAATGATTAATAGTACTGAAAAATAAAATTACAAATCTAATATAATATTCAAAATTAAAAAAATTAAAAGAAAAATAAAGTTGATTTAATTAATTGTATAGATTAGATACATTCAATATAAAATTAATAATAATGTGTCTATTATACACCCATCAAAGTATATATAATTGATTTAAGAGATAATTTATTATTTGTTTACTAAAAATATGCATTTTAATATTTTAAAAGACTAATACATCATAATATTTATAAAATAAAATATTTTTTAAAAATAAAAAAATAAAAAATATATATAAATCGGTTAACCGTCAGTTTCTAAAAATAAAAATTATGTATTATAAATATCAGTTCGATTAACCTAAAATTCGATTTAATTTCAAATCGATTCACCGATTAACCGAAAAATCAATTAACCATGAACACCCTTATATTAATCCCAACTCTTTTTTACTGTTTCAGGCATAAAAAAAAAGTTGAATAAATAAATTATCCCATGCATAAAATATGCGTTGTTTCAGATACAGCTGGAGTTGTCTTGTGGGATCTCTTTTCTGATAAGGCTCCAATGTTTTATTAGCTGTCCTCTACAATATTATTTTCCTCACTTATTTATTATTAGAATAACAACTTCAATTTTTTTATTGACGGTAGAGGTTTTTTTTAATAATAGATTTTATATTCAAGTATCGAGTATAAAATATTTTTAAATATTTAAAATTAAATATTTTATTTTATTTATAAATTTATTTAATGTGAATTTAAATTAATTAAGTTGATAAAATTTAAATATTAGAATGTATTTATTAAAAGAAAAAATAAATTCTATTTTACGGACAAAAGCTGGTTCTTAAATGATATTTTATAAAAAAATTAATTTTAATATATTAAATATTTTTAATAAAAAAAATGTGGGCGAAATAGGGATTTGAAGCCAACATTTCAATAAAAAAAAATAAACTAATAAATCAACACATGATTTCTTAATTATTTTGCTGTATTTTGAGATGACCACATTTTCGTGTTTCAATAAACTGCACCCATCATTTTCGCATTTCACGGTGCTCAAATTTGAAATTTTGGGTTCATTACTATTTTTTATTTTGTTACATTAATATATTTTTATTTAAGTATGATTAGATAAATTAAATTTATTATATATATACAATTTGAATCGTTAAATTATAAATAAAAAATATTTTTTAATATAATAATTTTTATTTATTTATTTACAATAAATTTAATTTACTCTGTTCAAATGGATTTATGTTTATAAAAAAAAATTAACAAGTAGTATTATTATTTATTTATTTTAAAAAATAATCCATTAAATATGATAGATATACGAAGGTAGCAATACTAGGGCAATGATTTGGTTCACTGGTGCATATAGACACGCACCATTAGATTAAATGTGTAATTTATATTTACTTTAATTTAACGGTGTGCATCCGTGCTTATCATAAAATCACTTGCAATACAAGGCATATTAGATTTCTATATGAATAATAATAATAATGAAAATCTGGAATTTTGACATTATTATATTAAATTGTCTTCAATCAATGATTGTGCAATTAATGTTGGTGATAATTTACGTGTCTAAGCATCTAGATCAT
This sequence comes from Hura crepitans, assembly GCA_948208565.1. Classification (NCBI taxonomy): domain Eukaryota; kingdom Viridiplantae; phylum Streptophyta; class Magnoliopsida; order Malpighiales; family Euphorbiaceae; genus Hura; species Hura crepitans. Next base: position 4,359 of record CANXYI011471332.1, on the reverse strand, counting down.
TCATTATTAATTAATTAATCATAGAGTCTTCTAGTTTAAGATTTCTTTTTCTTTTTTTATTTTTTTTCCATTACAGCTTTTGTCATTGAATTGGAAACATTATCTTTCATTTATAGAGTATATCTCAATAAAATATATACATATATTAAAAAATAGCTTTTTCCATATATATTAATTTTTTATTAATTAATTCACTATAAATTAATTTTACACAAAAAAAAAATTTATGAAAGAAAGCTCTTAACTACTAAAATATTTACAAAAGAAAATCATAAATATTTCTCTTTTTCGGCAACTATTTTTTTTTTTTGGCAAACCAAACATGTCTTTTGATATATATTATAAAAAAATACACATTATATATATATTTATTTATTTTCAAATTGTTTGCTTGCATATCAACTTGAACCCCGATAAGGTTGTATGATGCAATTGACAATAAAGGACAATGTCAAAAAGCTTACAGAAAAACACGTCATCAAATAAAATAATTTATTTAACGAAATGGAAATTATTAGAAAGCGGCCAAATTATGTCAATTTTGCAAAAGCAGACAGCTGCTATCCACTTGTGGGTTAAATTTCTTTTTTCCTTCAACAAGTTGGATGGGTGAAAACTGAAAAGAAAGCATAAATTGTCACCTGTCTCCTTCAACTTCTACTTAATGATAAATTCTCCAAAAATTATTAAAAAAAAAATTAAAATCTGGTTTTAGATAATGTTTCTGAAATGTGTTGGTTGAATAATATCTGGTAATAATTTTTTTTTACTATTTATGAATGATTTTTTTTAATAAATATTATTTAATATTCAAAATTTATTAATTTGATTAATTTTAATTCATATGAAATAGACATATGAATGAAGTAAAACGTTTTACCTCAAATATTTAAATATTTTACGTGTTTAAAATTTGAATTTAAAATTTTTAATCAAGAAAAAATAAATTCTTATTATCTTATCTCATCTATTGGAGGTTGTGAATTATTCTTTAATCTTGGAATTATGCTTTATTTCGTTAAAATAAAAAAAAAGTGCTTTACATTTAATTAACGTTTAGTTAGTTTAAATAGTTCAACACTTGTTTTACTATAACAAGTTCTTGAGTTTTGATATTATAAATTGAAAAAATTAATGATAATTAGGGGTGTGCATGATCAATTAACCGCTCCGTAAAATATTTTTACTATCCAAATCATAAAGTTTGGTTTTTAAAAAGTATTAACCATAAACCTAGCCATTTTAACCGGTTATTCAAAATATTGGACTGGATTTTATGTTTAGGATAACTATATTTTTCGGTTTTTAATCATCATAAAATATGATTTATAAAAAATATGAAAAATTTTCAAAGATATATACCAACTTTTTAAATGAAATAAAATACGTCATAACTATTTAAATACTAAATTATTTATCTCTTTAATTAAATTATAAAATGAACATAATTTAAAATGTCTAATTGAAAATTTATGAGGCAAACAAATCAATTAAAAAACATTTAACTTTAGCTATGATAATTAGCACAAATTAATTATAATTATTTGTGAAAATACAACATGAAAATAAGAATATATAGAGGATGGTGACACCTAAAAGTAGGCTAACGGCTATTTTATGTGAGAGATAAAAATAAAAAATATTGAGAGAAAATTATGAAACTAAGGTAAGAAGTAAAAAATTATTTAATAAGATTAAATTTAATGTATAAAAATATACAAACATATATACACATTATTCAGTCAGTTAACTATATCCAACGGTTTTTACAAAGGCTAAATCTTAACTGAACCGTATATTCAGAAATTTTAAAAATTAAATCCATAACCTAAACTATTGGACCGGTTAACCTAATTTTTTAACTGATTTCGAATTGATTTTTTAGTTAATCGATTTTTAAATTTTTTTTTACACCTCTAACGATAATATGAAAGAAATTTATTTTATAATGAATCCAGTTCTAATTGAATTTCAAAATATCTAATTAAAAAAAATTATCACTTCATGTTGGCATAGACTCTAAATTTTTCGAAAAGATCATATTTAATGATTCAAAATATATCATATAAAAAAAATTAAAATTAAAATTTTTAAATAGAGAGAGAATGATCATCTCACAAAAGAATCATAGCCTTGCTCCTTCATGTTATCAACAGAGGTAAGACTGTAGAGGCGTTAGAAAATCTTTTTCAACTTTATCGATTTTGTTTTTTCACAAGATAAGGGTAATTATGATATGATAAATTATTGACGACATGCAATCATTTATCAAATATCAAACATGAATGATTTAGATTTTTTTTTTCTTCCCATAAGAATTGGAGATTTTTTTTGAAAATATTTAGATATATTATTTGTTAAAATACTTATTTATGTTTTTTTAAAATTTAATTATTGATTATAAACGGTTAAATTTTAATAATTATAAATTTAATGATAAATCGATTGAATACTTGAATAAAACTCCATCTTTAGCATTTAGAATTCTTATTTTTATCGGTAAAAAAAATTATCAGAACCTTACAAACAGAATAACCATATAATTTACTCCATAATTTTATGTTTAACAAAAATAATTAAAGTAAGACTTCTAAAATAAAAGGGTTTTACATGTGGGTCATAATTACTATTTATAATAAAAATTTTAAAATATTGAAAAAATATTTTTATAGACAAACTTAAATATTTTATATTTAAAATAATAATTTCCAATCTTATTTGAATTTTTTTTATCTATAGTTGAACTTAAATATTTATTTATAAATTAAATTCGTTATAATTAGTTAGATGTATGGAGTTTAAATTTTAGGTATGAAATAATTAGAAATAAATCCTTTATTTTTTTTATGGTATGTCAAGCGAGAATTCGAAATAATCGAATTAATTAATTTGGTATATTGATATTATAAATAAAAAATGAGTTTTGTTAAACAAAAGTTCTCATGAGGTTGTGTAGGATCGAACTAAAACCAAAAATAGAACAATTTGATTTGTTCGATTTTTGAATGTAAATTAGATTTAATTAATTCGTATTTTTAAAAATAAAAATTAAAAAAATCACACCGATCGAACTTTTCAAAATCATTAGAAAATAACGTTATTGTAGTATTTTTATATATAAAAATGTATAAAATATAAATTTATTTAATTTTTTTGATATTTAAATTTCAATTATTTGATGCAATTCTAAAAATTTTTAAAAATCAATTTTCAATTTTTTTATTTCGTTTAAACCGAATAAATCATTTATAAAATTGAGGAATTCCCATTTAAAGACGTAGTCGTGTTAATGATCAATTAGTACATCATAGTATTTTTAGCATGTATAACGTGTACCCGTAAGGATGGAAAACGACAGATTTTTTTTTTTACTAGCAAAAGAAATCAATGACTTATTATTTTTTTAAGATAACGTGTATTTGAAATTTGTTAATTCGGTGATGATTTAATTTTAATTTTTATTATTAATCATGTAATTTTATTTTTAAATAATTAATTGACACATTCATTAATTAAATAATTATTAGCGGTCTATTAGCCATCAAATTTACTCTCCAAGCAACAGCCTTTGTGATTGTGCAGAATCGACAGTTAAGTCTCTTTGATTTAATTTGTTGAATTTTTATTTTTTTCACTTTGTTTTTAAAAGAAAATTTAGATATAATCAATTTAATTCAAATTTTAAAAAAATTAAATCGATTAAAGACACTATTTTAATATTTTTATATATAAAAAATCTAATTTATTCGTTAATTTTTTATTAATTCAAATCACTCGTCTTTTTGATTTTAATAAATTTAAAATAATTTTTAATTTATTCAGTTATAGAGCAAATCGATGAATTACACAGCTATAATTATTTTTTCATGGAAAAAAAACAAAATATTTAAAATTTCTGAAATCTACGCTATATTTTACGTATCCAAACCAAACTCACAAGTTATTTATTGCCACGAATGTCCTTCCTTGGAAGTTGGAATACTATTAATTAGTTCATCACCTTGCGCAATTAACATATATTTATTTGAAAATGTCTTATTTATATCTTATATATATTAATTAGTTGAATCACAAATTATTACATTAATAAAATTTAATTTTTTTTATATATTTAATGGTTTATGATTAATAATTTAATATGGATCAGGTTTTAAATAGATTTATTGTTCACACTATATGATGCTTTAAAAGAATTCTTCCAAAAATAAAAAGAGATTTCATAATTTATTTATTTTTATTTTTATTGGATTATAATTTTATGAAATGAGATGCTACCAAATATTATAATTACTTAGCTTTAAATATAAATAAAATTTGAATTATGTCCTTTTAAATAAATTTCACATAATTAACCCATTT
>CANXYI011471198.1:0-10239 GCA_948208565.1 Hura crepitans | reverse complement strand
CTGTATAATATGTTTACATCCCATATATTATAACATAAAACTCTAGTTCTAATATGCTTACATATGAGTGCCAACTATTAATGTTATTACATCACATTATATAACCAAAATATACCAAAATACATGATAAGATATTCCTTGAACTGCACTAAACTACTAGTTTTGAGGCTGGCTATCTATTACCTACCTATTGAAAACACGATGTGATAAGCATAAAGCTTAGTGGTGTATTCAATAAAATATGCTCACACATGCAAGCAAACAAATGCACACTTACCATATATTACCATGAAAACATGTCACACTAATTGCATAGAAATTATGATGTACATTAATTTCGTTTATATGGCTGATTTAATATCATGTTCAAATCAAATTATATGTTAATCCATTTTAGATGTATAAAAATCCTAAGTCCATTTTATAAAGCTTGTAATTACAATTTCTTTACTTTCTAGTTGAATAGCCTATATCTAATAAACATGACTCCCAATACTAGATATTGGGATCATTATATATAGTGGCCCATATTTTAGACCTAATAGATACTACACCAGCATAATAGTTTATCACTAACTATGTAGTGATGACTATAGCCACATGGATATATGTGTAGTGGTTCTGACGGACCTACCGGTGGCTGCACCCATATGAAATATCATGGCATGCCAACATATACTATAAATTACAAGAAAGTACAATAAGTGTATGTAGGGTGGCCTAAATGGACTTGACGGTGGACACATCCATATGAACATGACATCAATATTTAGTAGCTGCTTATACCTTAGTTGACTGGTTAACCTGTCCATTAGGTTGTCTAAAACATATGGGCTTGACATTTCTCATTATACAACATCATGTCATAAGTTCATTTCCACTTGTCTTATTAGCATGATAAAAATCTTTTCATTACTTCATTATCACCATTATGTTCAAAAAGCATTGTCATTTGAGAGTTTACATATCACAATGATAATTGACAATTTATTTTTACAAGCATTACACTTATGTTACCTTATAACTTATATGTATCACACATTATGCATAACACACATACATATCCATAATGTACTATAATTCCATCATAATACCTATTTAGTCATTAAAAATTAATAAAAAATTATTATTTATGAAAATTTATTACATTTACACCTTAATTACATATAATATCCAAAATTATGATTTTGCCCTTTTTTATTCCATATTGCACTACCAAGTGTATAACTTAATGATACATCAATTTAATCAACTTTTAACCATCATTATCACTTAATTTACATATTATAAACATCATAAAGCCATCAAACTAAATTTAGAACAACTTAAACCACTAAAACTAACACTTCTATAATGGTTTTCGAAGGTAAAAATGCACCAATAAGAAATGTCTTCACATATTTTACTGAATGCACTTATAAAGCTATTTATCAGTGTCCCAAATGTCACTTTATTGTCATCCTTTGCCTTTTGAATGCCATTCTCATTCTTTCTCTAAGTACTAAATTATGCATATGAGTAGAAAAATTCATAAAAAATTATACACTAATAAAAAACTTAAAATAACATCTGTACCATGTTTTTAGGCATTTATAACATCATAGAAAAATAATAAAACCCCAAAAATATGCTTACCTTAACTTTTGATCTTTTAAAACCATAACTGAATTTCTCTTCTTTTCCCTTAAAATTGTGACACCCCTTACTAGATTCCCTAAGAAACACTATAGGTGATGCACGCACTCCTTGGTCACCTATCCAAATATTAGCCACTAGTACCATTTGTTTAACTTACATTATTCTAAATCAGTTTAACTTACTTTGTTTCCAAATTCATATCTCTATCTTTTTGTAACTTACTTTAGTTATATTCGTACTAATGATGTCAATTTCATGTAATTAAGGGTTATTCCAAATTTTTGAAATTCTAATAGCATAACGACTATCTAGATCCTTATCCAAAAATTTTACAACCTATTTAAACAATTTTATAATTATTTCACAACTCTTGGACCCATCTAGTCCCCCATTCTCAACCTAACAACAAAAACTATCACACAGTAAATATAGGCCTCATGCCACAGATAAAAGTAAACATATATAGAGCCTTAGGCTCATATTATCAACAGACATCATTTTTGAACAAGCATTCATAAGGAAAACATATAATTCTTTTTTATTTAAATCAATAGTTTATGCATACTTATATACATTACATTTATAGAGCTTGAATACTTATTTTCTACCCATTTCCCACTTAGGTACATGGATATCAAAACTGTACAACATTTACATTGTATTCCTTTAAAAGGTATCCTTTGAACTCTGATCTACATGTTTCATAAGGCAAGATTTCACTCTTGATTACCTACACACTAAAATAGGTACATTGAGTATGCAAGATATTTAGTGGTGAACTTAAAGCATTTAAATCATGGTATCGTGTCTTTTCATACATGGGCAGTCTAGTTACTGATTCTACCAAGCCATTTGATTCAATTTATATACTATAGTACAGAATTACTAATTACCCCTATGAAATTTATATGTCATGAAATAACTTTTTTGACTCACATAAATTATTTAAAAATAGTTATTAATATTTATAGCATGCATGCTTTATATTAATCTATTTATTTAATAATATATGTGTAAAATTAACAAAATGCCCCTAAGTCTGTGTTTCATCAATTACTCAGAAAATATTATCCATTTATGCATAATTTTATTTCTATGACTATCTTAATTATTCTTTTAATTCAATTCACTGGCCCAACTAGAAATATGACACTTGCAAACACTTGATCTAAAGGGAAAATAAACTAGTGCTGTGGTCCCTATTATAGACCTCAGCCGCTGCACCAGCATATGTGACATCATGGAAATCAGCCCGTAGGCCTCCCCAGCCACAAATAAGATTTCAACATTTGTGTGACATAATGGAGATCAACCTATAGGCCTCCCATTCCTAATTAAACATCATCAAGAATGTGACATAATAGAGATTAGCCCATAGGCCTCCCCAGCCATAAATAAACGTCATCAAGAATGTGACTTAATGAAGATCAGCCCGTAGCCTTCCGAACAACAAATAATATCTCAAAATCTTTGAGACATAATAGAGATAAGCCCGTAGGCCTCCCCATCCACAAATAAAATTCATTGCCTGAACACCAGATAATTAGCAGCTGCTAAAACCCTAAGTTGATCAGTCAACCTATTCGGTGGGTGTCTAACTAATGGGCCAAGTAGCTCATTTTAAGTCCATTTATTAACTAATAGTGTTCTTATAATATTTAAGTTGCAATAACAAATAGTTATAAATTTTATTACATAGTTTATTTTCAGCTAGTCTAGTATAGCCACATTTTAGCTCTACCAGGTAAAAATCCCAAATTAATTTTAAGTTCTGTTATTACCAATATACAAGGTTGAATATATTATAATTTATCATAGCATTATTTCTCATGAAATTAACTTTTTTTGTCTAGTGACATTTTTTATTTTAGGTAATGGTCAACTAGAAAGTTACAGGTCATTTCGATCACTTTTCAAATACATTTTTGAGACTATTTAAAGTCCAATTTCAACACAGTTTTTAACATCTTATTAAGCACATTCATAGGCCCAAAGCCAATCATATCTAGGCCACTTCTAAGGCCAAACAATAGGCATAATTGCCATTCATTCTTATATCCCTAATCATGCCCTAAAGGAACAAGTTTATGATTATTTCTCATAGTTTATTCCAAGTCACCTTTTAAGCAATTATTCTAGGTCATAGCCATATCTTTTAGTTCAACCTTTTTAGTCATTTAAACATACATTCTCAAAGTTTTTTTAAAATATCAAAATGCCATATGCATTGTTAAATTCAAGATCATTATAAGTCAATTGCCTTGACCAATATAATTCATATACCTAACACTTTAATAAGCTAAATTGCATGCCATGTTGCCATAAACATCCTCTTGAGTATCAAGGAAAATTATGCATAATTTCATTCCCTTTCCATAATATATCAATATCCATCTACACATATATTTCATGAACACAACCACACACATACATTCTCAATTTCTAGCAAATTCTCATAGGTTACATATAATAAGTTCTTTATCAAGCATCACACATAAAATTCATTCCTTGTAGCTCTCGGGTACAAGCATGGGAGGTATATCTCATGATGTTTTCCAAATCACAATTACCATAATTCTTCTTCTAACATGTCAAGAAATCCTTCATTCATATTTTAGGCATTATATATACAAACCAAACATTCATACACCCCAAAATTAGCAAGTAATTTAAGCCTACTTTGCAAGTTCCTTAAACCATTGCTCCCTAATTCACTAAGTCACCATTTAATTAACCTTTACATTGACGTAATTATTCAAAAATTAACTTCCTAGCCATCCTAAACTATTGTTCAACATCTTAAGCACCTCATTGCATGAAAAAAATGCTTTAAATTCACTTACTGGTGAGAAAGCCCCATGAATCCATAAGAACACCAGGTTCTCTAGCTTCCATGATAGCTTTCCTCCCTCTTTATGGACTTTAATTTGCCATCCAATTGCCACAAACACCTCACACATACAATTACATATGTGTTAGGCATGAACTAGCATCAAATGGCAGCTAAAAAACATAAGAAATAGAGGAGAAATAGCTATAAACTCACTTAAAGGTCACAATTCTGGAAAGTCTAAACCAGTGATCTTTGATGAATTTTAACTTCGAATTGAGAAGTCCTTTTTCCCTAATTCCTTCACCTCATGGTGCCTAATAGAAAAAGTTGAATATGGAAACTAGAATCACCATTTTTGGTGAAGAAATGTGAGAGTTATGCCCAGTAAACCTCCTCCTTAGCATCGGTAATAACAGAGGAGGACAAAGAAACTTTTCTATTCCTTTCAAGTGGAATTCCATATGTCCAGCCTCCTTGGCCATGTGGCATGGTATGGGTCCCCTTTTGACATGACAAAGGTTGTCCTGAAACATCTCAAAAATCCCAAAACCATCCCAATTTTTTTAGCAAATTTTGGAAATTCATAGTAATTCACTCGGACCTTAGAAAATTATGCCATTCATTTTAAAATTCATATTTTAATCCCTTTTACCTGGTAATAAATTTTTGTGGCAAGATTCCATCGATAAGATAGTTCTCAAACTACCTCAATTTGCATATCAACCTAAAAAATTATGAGAATTTGCAAATGTCCTTAGAATCCAAAAATTCTTTCACCAGTGGATCTAGTGGAATTTTTAGCTTCAGGGTCTACTATTTTTGGGTCCTTTTGGGCACACCTCGAGTCAATCTCAGCCTAATAAATTTTTATTACATAAATGCATTTTTTGTTGCTTAAAATGAATTATTGGTTTTGCTAAATATTTAAATTTCAACTCTTTCATCAACTTAAGGCCCTTTGAAGTTTTATGACCAATGCCACTTCCTCGATCTATATGCAAGTGACCTGACAACCTAAGCACACTTCTTGAACCTTGTTACACTATTCATGGAGACTCAATTCATAGGTGTTACAAAAATAAAGCTTCTCTCAAGAAAGAATAAGGAGAATAAGAAATTAGACACGATGAAGAGCATTTTGAGTATAATATTTAGTTGTTTCAAGTTCATTTTTGGTGTGTTTGAAGAAGAATGGGGGAGGAAGCTATCCTTGGCAATAGTGTTAGTCACAAGGTGTGGGAGGAGGAAGAAAACTTGTTATCATGTTTGGAATGTACATATAGGCTTACCCTTTTATATTAAATGTACCAACGGTATCGATTTAATCAAAGTCAATCAAAAGGTGCTTATTTTTCCTTATTTTTCTTTTAATCTTTGTAAAATTGTTCTTAATGTTTATGATCACAAAAAATACTACTTAGGGCACCAAAAATTATGGAATTTCATAATTAAGGGCCTCCTTAAAGCTCGTGATAACAAGAACAAGGAAATACTCTTAATTTTTCAATAGTGTAAATAAGAAATTCAGTAAAAATATGTATCAATGTCAGAAAATTATAATTCCTTCACTATTAGACTCCTTATAATTTTTGACCTTCAAGGTATGATATTTTTGGTTCTATTTGGGCACATCCCGACCTTCTCATATCACAGCCCAAACTAAGGCCATATTTCTGTAGATCTAATTATCAAATAATTTTTTGGTTCTATCAAAGTTTTTAATTTTGTTTTTTTGGGCCTTATTTTGCCTTTTAAAGTTTCATGTCCACTACAACCCTATCTACATCAACATAGTGGTGCCCACTACTTAATATCCCATTGTATAACCCAAGAAATACTATTTTTAAGGCTAAGTTTACGGGTGTTATAAATCTTCCCCTCTTAAGAAATTTTGGCCCTCAACATTTACCTGGTTCAAATAGATATGGATATTGCTCTTTCATTTACTACTCACTTTCCTAGGTCACTTCATATAGGTTACAATGTCTCCATAGCACCTTTACTTATGGCACTATTTTATTTCGTTACTCCTTCACTTCACGTGCCAAAATCTTTTCTAGCTCTCTTCATATGAAAGATCTACCTGAACTTTCACTTCCTCTATTGCTATCACATAAGTAGGGTTTGATCTACATTGCCTTCATATAAAGATATAAAAAACATCATGAATCTATTGTAACTCTAGTGGCAATGCTAATTGGTATGCTATTGGTCACACATATTTTATTATCTCATATAGACTAATGAATTTTGGACTCAGCTTGTGCTTTATACCAAATCTCAACACTTTCTTCCAAGCTGACATTTTAAGAAAAACTTTATCTCCCACTTCATATTCAATTGGTCTTCTTTTCAAATCTGCAAATGATTTCTACATGTCTGATGTTGCTTTCAACTGATCTCTAATAATTTTGACCTTCTTTTTTGCATCTTTTATCAAATCTAGTCCCATTAGTTTATTTTCATCCATTTCACTCAAACACAATGGAGTTCTACATTTTCTCCCATAAAGGGCTTCATATGGTTCCATTCCTAAACATGCTTGAAAACTATTATTTTATGCAAATTTTATTAAAGATAAAAATTGATACCAATTACCTTTGAAATCAATAGCATAACTCCTTAACATATCTTCAAGCAATTGGATGACAAACTCTAATTGACCATTTATTTGTAGGTAAAAAGCAATGCTGAATATAAGCCATTTATCGAAAGCATTATGTAACTTTTTCCAAAATTTTGATGTAAACCTTGGGTCTCTGTCTAATATAATTGATGGTAGAACTCTATGTAACCTCACAATCTCATCAATGTATAGCTAAGAAAGTTTCTCATGTGAATAATCCATCCTGAGCTGAATAAAATGTGTTGTCTTTGTCAATCTTTCCATAAAGACCTGTATTGTATCACATTTGCTACTAGACTTTGGTAATCCAAACAAAAAAATCCATGGTTACTCTCTCCTATTTCTATTCTGGTATTACTCTAGGCTATAGCAATCTAGAAGGAACTTAATGCTCTTCCTTTACTTATTGACAAGTATGATATCTAGATATTTGTTCGGCTATATCATTTTTTATTCTAGGATACCAATAATATGGCTTCAAATCAAGATACATTTTTGTGCTCTAGTGATGCATGGCATAAGGTGAATTATGAGCTTCCTCTAAAATTTACTGTTTGATGTCTTCCATATTAGGCATACATAGCCTATCATGGTAATAAAAATAGTTAACTACTTTTATTTCACGCTCAGTAGGCTTCCCTTCTTTAATTAAACTCATTATATACATGAGTTAATATAGATACCTCACTCTTAACCTATGATGATAGCTAGAGAGAGACTCTCAAGCATGGAAGACACCTTTAGAAAATAGGTCTACACAAACCTATTAGACTATGTTCACATGAACTAATGACAAAAATAGGCTAAAACCTAGCCCACAAAGCTCATGGATTAGCATGCTAAAGCTTAGTCTATATAGATTAGTATGAATAAGTCTACATAGGCTTACCAATAGAACAAGCTTTTTCGGAAGATGAATTCCTCTTATTTAGTTTAAGAGCCAAAATCTTATTAGGATTAGGACTCCTTTATAGATGAAAAAGAAACCTAAAAACCTAAATATAAATACTTCTCTAAAACTAAAGAGAGGGGAGGCTAAAAAATATCTTTCTGATTACATGCACAAAATTTGGAGTATCAAGAAAAATAGTGAGACATCCATTCACTAAATAATCCAAATTATCCTTTCAAAACCTTCACACATTCATGTTATTGCTTGAAGAGGACACTTATTCATGTAATGTTTAAGGTCTATTATTTACTTAGTCTTATTTTCATAGGCCTATGATCTTTAAAGATTGGTTTGTAAGTGAGGTGATACTTTGTTATTCCCACTTTAGATCATGAAGAGTAGGCTATTGTGATGAAAGGTATAATGGAGTATTAAGCCTTATAGTTACATTAAGTACTTCTTGTTATGTTAGTTAGCATTAATTGAGTATGATTGTAAGCATAATAAGGTCTGCACGAACTTAGATTCCTTGATTAGAAGCATGATAAAATCTATACGGACCTATTTTTCTTATGTAAACACGATGAGTTAGTCTACACGGACTCACATCCAGTAACCATGATTCCATATTTTGAGCATTTTGTTATATGCTAATTGATTTTCTTGGTCATTCTATTTATATGATGATATCTTGTATGAAAGTATGTATCGATGTGTAAAGAATTGTTAAGTAGTCTACATAGACTCCCTACCACAATAGCTATAGTCCATATAGACCTAGAAGTGACAAATTGCATTACAGATATTTAAGCTTTGCCTTGTTTGTACGATTAATTGTTTTTGATTTATATGCTTCAAATGTGTTCATATTTTGTCCATTATGTGTTAATATTTTTATGACCTTTATTTGACATCAATTGACTTTGTTGTCTTTTGAATCATTAACTAGATTTGTGTACTAGACTGAGAGTTAGGGTAGACATGACTTTTATGTAGAGATAGTCCACATGGACTAAGGCTAAACCTTCATAAGCTCTGCATGGACCAAATGATAGACCATTACCACCCAATCATAGGTATGATCAATATTATGCTTATCATTAATGAACTGGGCACCTCACTGACAATTGCAAACACCTCAGGAGAGCTGTATAGGATCTTATTGATTTGAAACAAATCCTTAACCTTAAAACATCATCAAACCCATTGCCAAAATAACACACTTCATACCTCTTTAAATCCTTATTACCCGAAGAGTATGTGCTTAGGGAAATCTATAGGTCTGACCTACTTATAGAAATAGGAGTGAGGGTGTGTGAATCTATCCTTATGACTGGTTTTTGGGATAGTTATAGTGATAGTGATGCCACAAAAAAGCAAGAATTTCTAGGATGAATCCTTTGATGAGGATTTCGAAGAGGGTAAGAGAGAGCCAACTCAGGTTAAGGGAGAAGTGGTTGAGACAATAGAGAATAACGATCAGATCCTACTTAAGAAAGAGCCTGAACCTAAAGCAGATAAGAATGAGGAGGTGCTAAAGCAATTAAAGAAAACCTAAGCCAACATCAGTATATAGGACTTACTGATGTCATCTAAAGACTATAGGCAGAAAGTGGTTAAAGCCCTATGTTAAGTTGTTGTTCCCATGACACCTACCCTATATGAACTTGTACAAGTGATGAAGATAGGCAACACGGGTCTCATTACATTCTCGAACACCAACTTGCCTCTAAAAGGAAGGAAGCACAATAGACTCCTCTTTATCAAAGCTAAAGTAAATGGAAAAAAGACATGATATGCCATAGTGGATGATTGCTTTTCACTTTGTGCCTATCCTGCCAAGATCTTATCTAGCTTAGGGATCAAGAAGGAAGATTCATCACCTTTAAGTATCATTATAAAGTCTCATGACAATACTAGGAGGCAAGCTAAAGAGTTTTTTATAGTCACGGTACAAGTGGGACCAGTCATTGGAAAAGTCAAATTCACCATGATAGACATCCCTACCACCTTTTCTATCCTGTTAGGGAGGCCCTGATTACACAAGCTTGGAGGAGTCCCCTCAATTTTAAACCAAATGATTAAATTCCTGCATGAAGGCAACTTTATCACCAAAAAGGCTAAAGTCGATTATGCTATTTGAATCTTAGCCATTGTTAAATAGCCTTTCACTGGATTTCATGTTGCAAGAATTTATGAAGATTACATAGACCCGTCTGTGTTGAATAAGATAAAGAGGATGGATTTTTT
>CANXYI011470786.1:0-10386 GCA_948208565.1 Hura crepitans | reverse complement strand
TTTGTTGTGTGTAATTATTGTCAACTGAATAAAGTGACTATCAAGAACAAGTATTTGTTACCATAGATTGACAATATTTTTTATCAGCTAAAAGGGACTGAAGTATTCTTAAAAATTGATTTGAGGTCTAGTTACTATTAGTTAAGGGTAAAGAGTTTGGTGTGGTGAAAACATAATTCAGAATGAGATATAGCCATTATAAGTTTTTGGTAATGCCATTTGGGCTTACCAATACTCCTTCGACTTTTATGGATATGATGAATAGAGTTTTCATACTATATTTGGATCAATTTGTAGTTGTCTTCATCGATGATATCTTGGTGTAGTCTAAGAATATAGAGGAGCTTGAACCATATTTTATTATAGTTATGCAAAATTTGAGATTAGAAAAGCTTTATGCCAAACTTAACAAGTATGAGTTTTAGCTCAATGAAGTGTCTTTTCTTGGACATATAACTTCTGTAAAAGGGATTCATGTTAATCCTAGCAAGATTCAAGAAGTTGTGGAATAAAAGCCACATAGATACACCATAGAGATTTGGAGTTTTCTTGGGTTGGCTAGTTATTACCGATGGTTTGTCAAGGGTTTTTCTTGGATAGTAGCACCAATGGCACATTTGTTAAGGAAATATGTTAAGTTCATCTAGGAT
This sequence comes from Hura crepitans, assembly GCA_948208565.1. NCBI lineage: Eukaryota > Viridiplantae > Streptophyta > Magnoliopsida > Malpighiales > Euphorbiaceae > Hura > Hura crepitans. Next base: position 9,736 of record CANXYI011470786.1, on the reverse strand, counting down.
GATAAGTGTTAAGAGAGTTTTAACAAACTTAAGGCGATAATGATAAAAGCACCTATCTTAGTTTAGTCAGTTTTTGAGACGAACATTATTATTTTCAATGATACCTCATATAATAGGTTGCGGTGTGTTCTGAAGCAAGAAGGAAATGTAGTTTCCTATGCATCTGGATAGTTGAACCCACATAAAAAGAACTACTTTACTAATAATTTAGAGCTTACAATAATAGTTTTTGTATTGAAGACCTGGAGACACTATCTTTATGCTGAAAGATGTTATATATACACAAATCACAAGAGTTTAAAGTATTTTCCCACATAAAAGGAGTTAAATTGGAGACAAAGGTGATGGATAGAGTTGATAAAAGATTATGATTGTATAATTGATTACCATTCTAGTAATGCTAATGCAGTTGTTAATACTCTTAATAGAAAGTTCATGGCAACCATGAGAGCCTTGAATGTCAAGTTTTAGCTTACACCTGATAATGTTTTATTTGTAGAAATGCAAGTTAAGCCTAGTCTGTTACAACAAGTTAAAGACTGAAAGAAAGATGATCACATGGTGGTAAGTTTGATGAGTGCCATTTAAAAGAGAAAGCCTAATGAGTATCAGTTAAAGAATGATGGTTGCCTATATTGCCATGTTAGCATATGTGTTCCAGATATTGAAAAGTTAAAGAAGCATATTCTATATGAGGCCCATAATGCCTCTTATGATATTTATCTGGGTAGCATAAAAATGTACCAAGAGTTGAAGTTATCATCTTAGTGGCCTAGTATAAAGAGAGTTGTATCAAATTGTGAGCAAATGCCTCACTTGCCAATAAGTGAAGGCAGAGCATTAAGTTCCTTCTAGTTTGCTATATTCTATAGCAATTCTAGAAAGAAATGAGATAAAGTCACCATAGACTTTATAGTTGGCTTGGCTATAGCAAGAAATAAGTAAGATTTAATATGGGTTATGGTAGAACATCTTACTAGGATAGCTCATTTTATACTGATGAGGATGGAATACTTAATGGAGAAGTTTCCTGATCTACACATAGTTTAAGTTGTAAGATTGTATAGAGTGCCATCTTTAATTATATTTGATCAGGATCCATGGTTCACTTCAAGGTTTTAGAGGAAACTTCATAATGCTTTAGGTACTTAATTAAGTTTCAGCAAGGTATTTCATTTGCAGACTAACAAATAGTCAGAAAAAGTTATTCACATAATTTAGTGATACATGAGTGACTTGATGTTAGGATTTATATTATATAATGTTATTCTTATGTCAAAGAATCTTTGTTCGATGCTTCAGGACATGCTAAGAAGTTGTATCATTTAATTTAAAGGTAGCTGGGATCACTATCGGTCATTAGTTGAGTTTGCTTATAATAATAGTCATCAAGCAAGTCTTGGAATAACCCTATATAAGGTGTTGTATGGAAGGAAATGTAGAATTCCTTTTTGCTATAGTGTGCTCAGTGAAACTAAGCTAATGGGACCAGATTTAATAAAGGACGTCAAGAAAAAGGTAAAGATTATTAGAGATAGATTGAAATCAACTTCGGACAGATAGAAGTTATATGCTGATCTTAAAAGAAAAGATGCTGAATTTAAAGTGGTCGATAAAGTATTTTTAAAAGTTTTACCATGGAAGAAGGTTTCACATTTTGGCAAGAAGGGAAAGCTAAAACTAAGGTTTATTGGGCCATACAAAGCTACATAATGTGTGGGGTTAGTACCTTATAGACTAACATAAAACATATAAGGCCAGTAGCTTACAGACTAGCATTGCCACAAGAACTTTAATAGATTCACGATGTTTTTCAAGTCTCTTTTCTTAGAAGATATAGATCTAATCTGACTAATGCCTTATCATTGGAAAAAGTTAAAGTTAGGCCATATTAATCTTATGAAGAAGAACCTATCAAGATCTTAGCTAGCGAAGTTAAAGAAGTGAGAAATAAGACAGTCTTATTAGTGAAAGTTGCTTAAAAACACCATGTTATGGAGGAAGCCATTTAGGAGTCAAAAGCTTAGATGCGTAAGCAATATCCACATTTATTTGAACTAGGTAATGTTAGGGATAACATTAAAATTAAAAAGGGAAGAAATGTAACGACTCAAAAATCCCAATTTTTATGAATAGTACTTTTCTAGGATGAATAGTGCTATTGAGACTCAGGGTATACTGAAGTTATAGGATGGAGGTATTAGTCATAAAATAATCTTAGGAAAAGTTTGAAATCAATTAGAAGAAATTCCAAGTTTTTATGGTTGGTGAATAGTGCCTATTTTTTGGTCAGGAAAGATTTTTGAGAAATTGATATTTTCTCAAGTTAAATAGGTGCCCAAGAGTTAAAAAATGTAGCCTTTTGAATTTTTTAGGTATCGTACAATTTGATACTATTTTTTTAAAAGCAAATCTATAATAAGTAGTTATTAAAATGAAGCGAGGACATGATAAAGGAAAAATAAAGGTGTGAGTAGTCCTCAGGGTCATATTATAATCATTTTTGAATGTAAAATTGACTTATATCATGAATATTTAATAATGCCTAAAATGTCCATAATGATAATTATATATGTTTAATATGAGATTAGAGAAATTATTAAGTTAGCCTTGTAATTAATCATGTTTTTATTGTGTACTATGCAAAATGAATATGTGAAATGTGTGAATGATTGAGATTTAAATGAGATAGTGATATTGTTAGATTAGCTAAAATGCCATTTGATTTCATTTTTCAAGTAATAGTTAATTAATGAGTATATGTGACATGGCTTGATGATTAATTGATGTGAATTGATTTTACATGTGCATAAATAGAGAATTATAATGGAATATTCTTTTTATTGAATAAATGATTAAATTTATATTGGTAGGCATAACTTATGTTATATGATGTGATGATATGATTTTTTTCTGCCATTATATATATAGTGAATGGCTATGTTTTATTTTAGGCATCATGTATTTTATATGTCATATTTCATATTAATCTTGTGTAGTTGATTAATTAATGTGCCATAAGGAATGATTTAAATTGATTTGACCATTAAGCAAAATGCATAGTGTATCATTTATTTGTGATGCATAGCTTCAAAGAACAAGTAAACTTAAAGCTTTGGATATCAAGAAAAAAGTTAATACCATAATTTTTGGTATCTTTTTTATGTAAATAATTAAGTTATGTATTGTATAGACATAGATGGCACTCTTAAAACTGATGTAAATATTTTGGGCCTTAAACTATAATGTTTGTAAATATTAAGTTGTGTATGGATTGTAATCCTAATTTAAACTATTTTGAATAACTAATACATGCTTGACGTCTCTTCTTGATGTTGAGACAGTGATGTTGAGAATGCTGATTTAGAGTGATCAAATAGATCACATAGTTGGGTTTTGATTGAGAAAAATATATAGAAGTGTTTTTATCAATGTGGGTTACATAAAAAAATTTGGGATATTACCTAGTATAGGTATTATGCTGCCAAAATTTTGGCACAAGGATTCCTAAATTAGCTATGTAAGTTGATTCTCTAAAAGATTTGAAAATATACAATTTTAACATTAAACTCATTTGGTCAGACATTAGTAAATAAGATGTATGTAATGGGGTCAGATAACATTTTATGTGTTGCAAACCATAGTCGTGTCAGGCGATCAGATCGGGTAAGGGGTGTCACAATGTACCTAGAATGACATATAGAGTGTTAGCCTTTTCCCTAGCTTGAATAGCATACTACCTCACTAAAGCTCATGACTCATATTTAAGCCTCTAGTTGGGACTAGCTCTCTCACTCTTAGTCTCTCTCTAGCTTCTAGTGGGAGTGGGTGAAGATGCTTACATCTAGGTGATGCCCTTCTTTTTCCTTAGGCAATCTCTTTGAAAATGGTATTTGCATCGGCACATAAAACATTCACCAAGGTGATTCTTATAATAAGTCCCTAGATGTCTCCTTGCATAGATGCCATATCTCGGTTGGCCACTCCTAGCTATAGAGGCAATGGCACTGGTAGCTTGTTGCTATCTATGCCTAAACTAAGTTCCCTATCGAGACCTTTGTGTCTATCCTTGTCTCTACCTTTGTGGTGTCTAAGACTGGGATTTCTATCCATCTATCTACCTTTTACTTGCATTTGAAGATGAGTTAGCTTGCCCTTAAGCAATGATTCTATTCTTCTGATAGGTCTCCCTTATTTCTTTCAATAACTCCTCCATTACATAAGTTGTTGCAACTAAAAAAGTAAACTTTTAGATCTCTCTATCTAGGCCCTTCTTGAACCACTTATATCTTTCTCTTTCTGGCAGCCAAACTTTTAGTGTACCTATTCAATCTCATGAAGTCTTTTTTATATTCAAACACTGTCTTCTTCCCTTATTTAAGATCTAAGAACTCCTATTTCCTTTCTCAAGCTATGCATTAGAAATATACCTTTTCTTAAATTCCTTCAAGAAAAAGTCCTGGGTCTTCTCCTCAATAGCCTTACACTCTATAATATTTTACCACCAATAGAAAGCCTCCTCCTGCAATAGTAAAGTGGCACAAATTAGGCTATTTTCTAGTGAACACTACAACTATTGTAGGATCCTGATAGTCTTCTCCAACTAATACTTAGCTCTTAAAGAATCATCTATCCAAGTGTTGAAGAAATCTTTAGCTCCCATCATTTTAACTCTCTTTAAATAGGTTTTTTGCAATGATTAGGGCAGTAGAAGAGGTGTTAGTGCTGGTGGTGTAGCTGCAGCAGTGGCTTGTCTAAGTATACCATCTGCTGTAGAAAAGGTGGTTATGGCTATGCCTAAGCTTGTGTGAGAGCTAGATGAGTAGCATCACTAGGCACTAGGGTCTCTGACCTAGTAAGCTCTAGAATTGTGGTTGGAGCATGGCTCTAGCTACTTTATTAGAAGGTGGCATGTGCTCACTCATTTTGTCTCACTACAAAGAAAATAGTGATCAACCTCAATCGACATAGTAGTTTAGAATCAAAATAAATCCTAGTACACTCATGTAAGACTTTAGGCCTAGGAATGCCTAAACCCACTTTGATACTACCAAATGTAACACCTTCTACTCAGTCCACTTTTGAATAGGACAAGATATGTCACTTCCCAATAGGTCACCGATCTTAATACTTCTCTTAACTACTACTTGTATGACCTGATATGAAAAATTATTTAAATAAGGTTTCTTAGCCTCAATATAGCCAAGATTATTTTATTACAATTAATTTACATGCGATAAAAGGTCAAAGGTGATTCAGCCTATTCCTAATTATCAAACTCTCAATGCACATAAAAGAAGGTTTGTCAGAAATCTAGCAGCATAATAATTGTCTAGTTAAGAATTTAAAATTTTCAACTTGTAAAATTGGCGCTTCTGTATCAAACTTATCCACAACCTAACTCATAAGGTCTTTTTGCTCCACCATGCAACTCATCCGCATTAACCAAGTGACTCACAAATAATTTAGTAAACACACAGTATATAGTATCAGTCTATAATATTACATCTCATTGTCATTGTTGTAATACTATCTATTTCTTATACATGAGTATATCTATAAGTCATAATATACATGACAAAAGGTGTAAAAATATATGCAAGACTTGTTGATTGCTATGCTGCTTCTCTAGTGTCATTGGTCCACACGAGCTATCCACTATATATACATCAAAACACTTGATACACTAATCAAAAGCTTAGTGGTAAATTTAATGATTCATACATGTAATATTACATAACATGCATTTTGTCAATTATCAAGTCATGCATCATGCCTTCTTATGTATTATGTCATATATCATCTCGTGAGTTAAGCATTATGCAATATGCCATCATGATTGGCCACAACATGCATCATTGTCAATCATTACATGCAATATCATTATATATAATTTAGTTATATTAAGGCTTCCTTCTTCTTTAAGTTATCTAATTATTTATATCTCATTTAATCAGCTATTGCCTTCATTTAGTTAAAGGCCTATATATGAAAGAATACAATTTTAACACTAGATAAAAGGATCTTAGTGTGTCCAGGGGCTTGCATTTTGGACTTCAATGGTTGCACTTCATTGTGTCATCTCTCAGTATGATCTTTATAACTATTTAGTGGTTTGAATCCTAAACCTCAATGGCCGCACTACATCTTATAAGTTGTATAGGGGCCCATATTTTGGACCTTAACTAGTATACTTCGTCATTAAATCTTATAAATTATACAGTTGCCATTCATGGACATTAAGGCTACTGCACCCATAGAATGTCATAAAGAGATCAATATCATCTCATTGTTATCCTCATAAATTGACCTCTTAAGACACCAAAGTGTCCTTGCAAGTTCCACTCTCTAGTTGACCAGTAAACTTATCCCGTTGGTGTCTAACTAATATGAGCCTTAGTTTATGTCCATTTAATAATCAATCTTCTATTTAATCTGCTTAGCTTCTATCAATTCAAATATTCAAGTTACCAAGTTATTATTTTTCTCCTCCTTTTTTATTCTTTTCTTAAGTTTCATATTCATTCCATTTAATTCAATCTCCCTTACCATATCCTCTTATGTTAAATCCTTCTCATTTAATGTGTCATATCAATCTCAATTCTAGTTTGTCTCATCCAAAATGTCCATAAATCCTTAAATTAATCAAGTTAAAATAATCATATAAATTAATTTCCCCTCTTTTCCAATTTGTTTAGATATATGTCCTATAACCATGTCATGTTCTTATCAACCTACTCTAACCCGTTTGACCAAACTAAAGAAGTTCATATAAAGGCCATATTTGTTTCACACAAATATGCAAGCATGTAACACATTTCATTTAACATAATCATACACAATTTATCACTTAATTTCAATTAAATCTTATTAATTCGCTTTACACATGTTTCAGCCGTTATGTGCCCATCATTATACTCCATATTTTCTTTCTATTCTTTACCTCATTTAGGCTTAAAACATTACATACATGTCCTTCCAATTCAATTCCCATGAAAACCACATGCCCTACTATGCAAACATACACTTTTTATACATATATACACACCAAAATTGTGCAATTTAATAAATTAAATGCATGAATCACTAAATTTACATACTTTGCTCACAAAATTGGTCACAAATCACCACTTAATCCTATCCTTCTCTCCTCTCCACCTCTCCTTCTCTTCTAGTAAACATACACATATATTACTTTTAGAAATTCATAAAAAATCCTACATTACAACTTAATAAAAATTTAAGTTCATAAAAACTATATGTATCTTAAATCCTAAATTTGAAAAATATTAAAAATTAAAAAAAACAATTTTTACTCACTTTAACCACTATTTACTACCCTTGAATATCTCAATCCCTATTCCTCTAAAAGTTGAAATTCCACTAGAATTAGAAAAAGAGGAGAATGGAGGTAAATTTGGTGTATTAAGTTGGTAATTAGGTGATAAATTAATGGTTGAGATGAAGAAATTTCTTAGGGTTCCTAAGGTGTCTATGGCATTAAATAAAGAGGGGGAAGAATGCTAGTTTTTACTATTTTAAAAAGCTTCATATCCATTTTAAAGTAATAGTTAGATGGGCTGATGGGTACTAAATGGCTAATTCACTTCTAAAAATTCATATTTCATGCTCTAATGCTCCAGAAAATTAGCCAATAGGTCCTAAAATTATTAAAATCAGTACTTTAATTATTACCTAGAGGCCATTTGGAGAGACTGAAGTGTCCTAATAGTTGTTAAACCCCTAGTTATGTGATCAACCTTTCAAATATTGTTTGTTAACTATTATGGGCTAGTCATCATACTTTAATTTTCTTTATTTGATCACTTTAATTATCTTAATTAATTTTTAAAAAGTTAGTTAGGCCAACAAATGACTAACTCGGGAAATAATACTTTCTTATGCGCATATTTTTTTCATAATATCCATACTTAAACATATTTTAATATACTTCATAAGCTCATATGTACATACTACATAACATGATTTTCAAACACTTAGGACATCAACATAATCATGCCCATGTAAATTTTCTCATAATCAACATAGCCATATTAGCCATGCTTTTTATTAAAACTAATACATTATGCCCCATACATATATCAGCCATAATGTTAAACATCTATAACATACATATTCAAAGTGAGCATATTTACAATATCATATGATTTCCAGCATCAATCACATGTACGGCACCTAATTATGCCATAGCACAATTCAAGTTCACATAAGGAAAAAATAGTCTTATTTAACTAAGTTACATTACATGCTTAATACCATAATCACAATTGCATCAATTCTTTTACTTGTGTATGTATTAATCTATCATACACACACATTAGATCCATAGGCCATTCGGCCATAATGCACCCACACACACAAAGTTGCTCATTTGTTAATCTTCATGTATTAACACATTATATTACATTTCAACATAATGACCTATATGTATTCATGCTAATACACATCATGCATCATCATGCAACATGCTTCTTAAACCCTAAAACCATTTAGCCATCTATCACCATACTTTATGCATATGTATTTATCCATCATTTCTATCACATAATAGATGGATTTTAATATATATTACCACTCATTATAAGAATAACTATCATGCATGCATTTTATCATTACACATACACATATGCCCATCTTAGGGCATTTCAACCCTCACTATCACACACCATCATTATATATTTCATCATTGTTCAAGCATTTTTTTCCACACCATAAATACAACTAACATAAAAAATCTTACGCATATATGCATCATTTATGGTCAAAACTAACACTTTCATATTCAACATATAGATATAGTCATGGATAAACACAAACACAAATATTAAATTTCCATAATTACACTTACAAGTCAAAAATACAACACCAAGTCCACTCACGCCTTCTCTTTTCCCTTATCCTTGCGATTGTTATTCAGCTAAATTATTAATTAGAGATTCATTTCATAAAAATATGTATAAAATTATAAAAGGCTTAAAAATTAAAACTAACCACATATATAGGCTCTTAGGCACCTAAGAACCATAGGAAAAATATTAGAGCTCAAAAAAATTAAACGAACGAAAAATGGTTACTATTCATTGAGATGAAAAATTAAGCAATTCCTCTATTATTTCTCATATTTCCTACTTCTATTGGTGTTTAGAGGTCATAGAGGCTTAGATTTGGGGTTTAATTGAGTGAAATTAGGGTTAGAATGAGGAGAAAAAGAAGAAAAAAATAAAAGTGCATGACGATCTAGGTGGCATCTGCTACAAGAGATAAAGAGGGTAAGGAAGATAAAGCACTATTCCCATTTTGACCACTTAAATGATCATTAACCTTTATTTATACTTATGCAAAAATATCCCTTTTAATCCCTATCTTTTTCTATCTTTTCTCCTTTTTTTACCTTAATTAGACTTAATTGAATTCTCCCTAAATCATATAATTATTGCCCTTTAACCTTCTTAAAATCAAAACTCAAAAAAAAAAAAGAAAAATCAAATAAAATGCCATTATTTTACTTCACTCAATTATAATAAAAATACTTACCAATGTCTAAAAATTCTAATTCTAATGCCAATAGACTATTTTAAATATTTGTGTATCAGGATATATGAATCCCAAAATTTTTTGAGTAACTTTTGATTATTTTATGACTCAACTAAAACTAGGTCACTATTCACGTGGTAATACTGTAAAACTTAACTGTCATTTTTAACCACTTAAATGA
>CANXYI011470562.1:0-12944 GCA_948208565.1 Hura crepitans | reverse complement strand
AAAACGAAGCAATCTTTCAATCTCAAGTCTAATTTTGGTATGCAATCTCTAAATTTTCTCTCTTTCTGGCTAATACTAAATACCCTTTGGTTGTTTCCCTATTTTCATCTTGTCAAGAACATTTATCTTGATTCTTTTTTTCAGCTCTTTCCATCCTTTGAAGTGTCGGTTATTGTCAATTATGATTATGCTTTACTTCATTGTTCAAGCTGTTCGAAATTTCTGTTATAGTTTAGATTTTTGAGTTTGCCTTATACCTACTAGTGGTGATTATCTGGTGTATGAGTATTGGTTCGAGTGGGTTTTCAGATGGGTGATTTATTTGTTTGTTGCCCTTTCTCTTTGTCTGCTGATTATCTTTATTACATATTGAATACATCCCCCAAATTCGTTCCTTAGATCATAATCATAGTTTTACTCGGTGTAATTTTTGCATATGATATCATCACATAGTAATCATTTACAACTTACAAGGTGTTTCTTGTATCTTCTGAGTGTTTGATTTTGTCTGTACACAAAAGGAAAAATATGGCCTTTGGCGAAATTCGGATGTATTGACATAATTCAAATTGGGCGAGTATTTGATTTAATTGATTTGAAAGCTTCACTTCGAGGAAAAAAAAAAGAACAAATTTATTTGAAAGCTCATAATAGCTTGTAAATAAAAAAGCATTGAATTTAGTTGTTAATTGCAGGATAAAATCTTGTGGATAGTGCATTCTATTTGAAAAATGGAAGAGAAACCTTTCTTTCATCCACGTTCTAGGATATATAGCAGACTTCATCATATATCATTTGTGCTTTCTATGATGGCGCTGTTTTTCATTGACTCTAATTTTACTTTATTTTATTCCAAAAAACGAAATTTTGCCCTATCATGCAATAATAGTTATTGATAAAGTGCATTTTACTTTGTTGCAGAGGAATATACAATATACCTGTGACAAATGACGGATTTTATATTTTCAGTAGCAACTTTAATTTGTAAATTGTGTATCTTCAATTGTATATTTACTGCTATGCTCCATGTTGCTGCTCATACAAGGGTCTTTTTGGTGTATAATGCTTTTTGTGTAAGATCTGAATTTGTGATATTATTGCCTTATTCTTAAGTTCTTTCTTTTTTCTACTTATATCTCTCAGTTTCTGTTTAGCAAGAAATTTAAGTTGAAGAAATATGGGAGGCGGAAAGGACAAGCATGGCAATGAATCTACAGACAAAGGGCTGTTTTCAAATCTTGCTGGATATGCTGCTGGTTTCTATCCCCCACGTGGCGCATATCCTCCATATGGTTATCCTCCTCAACCATATCCCCAACATGGTTACCCTCCTGCTGGATATCCTCCTCCTGGTGGATATCCGCCACCAGTTGGATACCATCCTGCAGGTTATCCTCCCCCAGGAGGATACCCTCCTGCTGGCTATCCTCCTCCAGGTGGTTACCCTCCTGCTGGTTATCCTGGCCCATCGGCTTCACATCACTCAGGCATGTTGGATGTGCTTTTTGCGTTAATTTTCATCTGGTAGTAATTTCTATGTAGTATTGATATGTTAATATGATTTGAGTGTTATTTGGTGATCATTTCTTTCTGCTAAGAAACTTTAGGGTCTTGATTATATGTTATGATGATGGAAAAGGGTAGATGACCTGTATCTGAACGTTAAAACATCTTTTTGTATGAACTGCTCAGGGAAATCCTATTTTTTCCATGCAACTATGGCCCCCAGTAGTAAATGTAAATGTCCGTGCTTTTTTTTGCATATACATGTATATTTGTAAGCAGATGTATACCTATTACCTGATCAGGACGTTATACGATTGAAATGTGTGAGAAATATGTGAACGTTCATCAGTTGGCTTACCTAATGGGGTTATCCTTGGATGTCAAGTTTTAGGTGTGTGATTTGGAAGTTAGCTTAGAATATAAAGATTGACATGGATAGACAAAGAAACTTTTAGTTCATTAGTGTAGGATGGTATTTATGTCAAATTTGCTGCCATTAGAAAGTAAAACTCAACCATCTCACGTTGAAGAGAATGCAATTGGATAATGTTTTGAGTTTCTTTTACTTGCTGTGAAGTTGGGAGTTAAATCGTATCTTCTGCTGCAGAGTCCTGCATATTAGACCTTGTAGAATTTTCGAAAAAATGCGTCTTATAAACTTGTAAATTGTAATAGTTAAAGTACTTGCTGTCCATTATGATTTTAGCTGACTAATAATAGTTACAGGGCATGGACCTGGAATGGGGACACTCTTAGCCGGGGGTGCCGCTGCTGCGGCAGCTGCTTATGGGGCTCATCAACTGTCACATGGACACGGGTTCGGTTATGGTGGTTTCGGCCGTGGGAAATTTAAGCACGGGAAGTATGGAAAGCACGGCGTGTTTGGAAAGCACAAGGGCAAATTCTTTAAGAGATGGAAGTGATTGCTGCCTGTTGAACCTCTCACCTGTCATACGTGCAGGGCATTTGCCTTTATCTGATTTGGTGTTACTGCTTGTCTTTTGTTTTATAATAACATGATTGTATTATATTGCTGGTGGAGTGTTTCTTGTGTAATGAATGAGCTGGTTGGAAGCTATATGATTAACGCCCCTTCAAAACCGATTCTTTCCAAGAAAATTGGGAAAATGGAAATAAGCACCTAGTGGGGTGAGTATTTTTCACAAGGTAGGAGGTGGGGAGGGAAATTCATCCGTAATTGCTCGGGAAATCATCGAGGTTATATGTTACCGAAAAATTCTTCTCTAAATCTGGTGTACAAGTAAAATACTTTTCTTAAATGCTTCGGTTGATATAAAAGAATGCTTCAAAATCTTGTGAAGGGAGCTTTCTCTTAGTTGAAGATAGATGTAGTTAATATTTTCCCTCAATTTCAAGGTATATTTTCATATGGTCAAAGTTGCCCCATATTTGGCATAAAAAGAGCTTGAGAGTGAAATTTTCCGAATTAAAAATTATTTATTTATTGATATTTTCATCTTATTAAAATTAAAACGGTTGCAATTCTGAACGTAAAATATATTGATAAAAAATAGAAATATATTATTTTTAATTTAATGATTCATTTTATTGACTTATCCTTTATGTTGTTTGTATGGATATTTCTAAATGAGTGACGTATTTGTATCGGATATATACCTGCGTATCGGTATGCGTGCAGTATTTTAAGATACTTCTTCAGTATGTATTTTATTTTTTAATTTTTTAATTTTAGATATATATTTGATATACATAAATCACTCAAATAAGCGTACCCATATTTTCTAATATACATATATTATGATAGTTCAACACTTCACACTTTATTAATTCATATAAAATTATAGATAACTTTCATTGATAATCAAATATTAAAATTATATTTTGTTATATAAATTGATAATACATTAAATATCAAGTAATAAAATTTATGTATTTATATACATTCTTTTATTATTTAGTGGATGTTAATATTTATAATTTTAGTATTTATAATTATAATTTTATAATTTTATATTATGATTATTAATTATATATAATTTTTATTAATAATATATAATATATCCCTACTTCATTTTTTTTAAAATTATCATATTTCGTATTTATATTCATACCGATACCGCTATTTGGACCCATGCAACGTAGCTCATCCTTGTTGGGCACTTTTAGGAACATCTTCTCTTATTATTTTTTGGAATTGTTTAAAAGAAATGCAAATAACTGAATAAGAAAAAATAAATAAATAGGAAGGAGGGGGGCATGAATGTAAATTTATCTCATATTTTTCATGGATATGGCATCCAATGGGACCAATCCTACCATTCAGCCCTTGTGTAGGGGGCAAGCATATAGAGCCTAACCACTACCCTAATTTTTCTTTTTTTTTTTTTAATAAGGAATTTTTCTTAATTTTGTATTTTTTAAGAATTTCTTAATTTATTTCTTAGCAGGCAAGCAAACAAGGGCAAATTTCAAATGCCAAGATCCCATGTGGGTGACAATGAGAGCATAAGTGTCCTTAAATTGATGAATAGCCATTCTTTCCATATCCTAATTGTGCCCTGGTTTTTTTACTTAGAAAAATGCATAAGTACACTTAATGAAATTGGTAAGATTATTTCCTCATACATTTTATCTTTGTGAATAATTTTTTGACATTTAAAATTCCTAAAAATATTTAATTACATTTTTTATCTATTATTTACTTTATTTATCCAATAAAATAAAAAAAGTTAAAATTTACCAATTCTATATTTTTTTTTATAGACGTAGTAAAAATTTAATTTTTTTATAAAAAGAAATAGGAGTGAGAAGAGAACTAAATCTCAAAACCTCAAATCAATTATGTGAAAAAAATAGTTAATCTTATTGATATTATATATTTTGTATAAACATACCATTTACATTATTGATAGGGGCATTGAGAAATTAAGATCAACTTGTTTCAAAATCTGTTAATAATATAAGATATTAGACATTTAATAATTATTTTATAATTATGAAAAATGGGTTATATTATAAAAAAGAAAAGTAAGTCAATTTTTTTTTGAAAAGCATAAAAGCAAAAATGTCAAAATGGTTATAATAATCTTCCATCCATAGTTACAACTAATCTTGTAGGCTTGCAACACAAGATATATAATTTCTAAGGCAGACTGGACTTTGAATTTGATGTGGTCAATAAATTGATTATATAATTCAAAATTTTCTCTTTTCTTTGAAATTTTATAATTCATGTAAAAAAAAAATTAAAACCAAGAAAAAGATCGGATTTTGACTATTTGATCTTTAATAAATCTTTCTTTTTCTTTTAGAATAAATAAAAGTTACATAAAATTATAATTATTCCTAATTCGTATTGAGCTATTATTAATGAAAATTTTTCATAATTTTCTTATCGAAAATATGCGATTTTTATTAATTGCGTAAAGTGAATGAAAAAGCTATTTTATATCAGTATTTTCAGAAATCCCATATTAATTATAATTAATTAGTAATCTAATCCAAGAGTTGAAAAGATTATTGATTTTTTATGGATACCGTACACGAGTTAGCAATTGCCGTGTTGACTCATTTCATGATAAGAAAATCAAATCCAACGTTTACTCGCATCTCTGGTCATCAACTTAAATATTAATATATAAGTATATATTATATGCATTTTTCTAAACAATCTTTAAGCTGTTTTGTCCAATAATAATAATAATAATAAATATGACTTTTTTTATTTATCGTCTAGTATCTAAGCCAAACATTTTAAATTCAATAAATCGATTAATTTGATATTAAATATCACAGAGATAAATATAATTTCAAAACCCACTATAGTTATTTTATAAATAAATAAATGTATTTTAAAGATTTTGCTCTCTCAAAAATATAAACTCACTTTAAAGTGTATATATACACACATTAATTTTTTTAAAAATTAGCACCTATTTGTAATTAAAAATTGAATAGAAATTGTTTATAATTAAATGAAGGCATTAAATCTATAATATTAAATTCATTAATTAAATGAAAATAAAACTACATGTGCATTAAGATTCCACGCAAACAAAAATTTATGATATGTTGTTCAACACATTTAGCATTTTATCAGAAAAATTATTAATAGTAATTTTTATATATTTAATACTTTATTAAAATTATTTTAAGTTATTAACAGTCGTATATATAAATATAAAAGATTAATTTTGTCTAAATTTTTTTTGACCGAATACATATATATATTACAAATAATTAATTGTATTAGAAATTGGTTTGCATATACATACTATAATATAAAATTTGTGACATATTTATAGTTTATCATTTTACCTTTAGAAATTTTGACAAAAAAAGAAAAGTTTAGAAATACTTTCGTAAGCACAGCATTAATATTTTATCCTTTTTTTGTTCAATTATTTTTATATCATAAAATCTGGATCTGAAATATAATTAACTAGCTAAATATTTTTTATTAACATCGTATCCAAAAATTAAAATAAGTGGAGCAAATTTTTATACAATCACTAAAAATTTTATTCAAAATAAAATAATAAAAATTTTTAGATTTTAACTATAACATACGAAAAAATATTTTTCAATTTCTTTTAAGTATAGAGAATTCTAAACTAATTAAGTAAAATAAAAAATATCTCGAGGCTAAAATTTGAGTAATATTACAATGTGTTCGTGCGTCGGTACGAATGAATATGTAATGTCGAATCAAGTCCATATATATTATGTATTTTTACATACCTATACGTACCGATACACGAACATACTCAATTATAGTCTCTAAAATTTGTGCTTTTTTTTTAAATACCATTTGTTCTTGCATAAAAAACAAAATTGAAATTAAAAAAGATTAAAGTTGTTAAAAAAATTTAAAAAAATAATTAATTTTATTGATTTGATTTTGAATTTTGGGATCCATGAACACTCTCTATTGGTTCTTTGAGTTTTGATTGACAAGAAGGGGCTATCAACTTCCAAATCTTTGCTTCACTTTCCTTATCAATTTCTGTAGTTTTAAAAGTCAATCTTGTTGTGATTGGATCACTAACACTTTTAACAAACCAATTAAATTCTTAATATTTTTTATTTTCTTTTTTACATAAATAAATAAAATGATAAAAAATATTTTTACATTTTTATCCTTTTAAAGAATCTAATCTCTTTTCACAAAGTCCTTTTCTTGGAGGAATTGACCGGCACAAGACTTCGAAAATACAAACAAATTAGTCTACTTTTGCACTTTGTTTGGCAAATTAAAATTCAAGGTAGAATGGAAACCATCTTTCCTTTCTCTTACTTATTTGTAAACATTTTCTTTAACCAAAATAATTGCATATTTATGGATTTTTTATATCGACAAATCACGAGAAGGATCTTAAATATGAAAAATATTTTCAAATTCTACATCAAAAAGAGATTTATGAGCTTTTGACTAAACTGTTAATAATAGCTTGGATTAACTATTTTAAATTATATGATTAGACCATTTATAAATTATTATAGACAGTTGGATCTGTATTATTACATTTTCTCACTTAGATATATTGAAGAAGAAAAAAAGGATTTAAATGTTTATCATATGAATAATGGAATTAAATTCTATATTACATAAGGATAAATATTTATTATCAAATTTATTTGATTTTTACAAGTCAAGCTAATAATAAAATGCTAAGATGTAACTTCAAGTTAAGAAGATTTTTTATTTATTTATTCAAAATTTGTCAATTCAATTAATATAGATTTTCATTAAATAAATTCACCAAAAAAATTAAAATTCTCTCTTTAAAATATTTAAATATACTCTATATTTAAAATTCGAATTAAAATTTTTTAATTAATAATGAACCATTGCTATCATATCTCACCTTTTTAGAGTATGATGATCCCTCCTTATAAAAGGACTTTTATACCAAAATAATTTTCTCTTGTTAATGAATTAATTAACTACTAAATTTACTAATTTATGAGTATAATAGAATTAGTATTAATTTAGTGTATTAGTACATTTAATATATTATGGTCCTAATCGTTAAATTTATATTTAATCTATTTATTTATAATTAATAATAAGATATTAAAAAATACAAATTTAACCACGAATACCGCAATCACCTAATTATACCTTTAACAAAATAGGATGAAATAAAAGGAAAAAAAAAAAAAGATAAGGGGAAGAATTTTATTTTCATTCGTCCATGCATAATCCAAGTTTCCAAACACAGGCTTAGACTTAGGGTCATTTTCTAATCCTTAAACAATTGAAAGTGGGGGTTTTCCCTATGCCACGTGGCCACTCTTCTTGCGTGGTTATCATTCTCTATTTTTTAAATCTAAAACTAAAAGACAAATATTTTTTTATCTATTTAATATATTAAATATATTACGTTAAATAAAAAATAAAATAATATTATAATTAAAAATTAATATATTTGATATATCGAGTCAACGTCACTATTAAAATTTTTGCTTCAGTTTTTTTTTTATTTATTTCAAATGCCTGAGGTTTACTCTCTTGTTTATTTCATTGTTTAGATATTTAGGAACAAATCCAAATTCCACCAAAATAAATGATTCTTATAATTTTTATTTATAATTTAGAACGAATTAGTAGGAAAAAAATTATTTACACTTTCTATCTTACTTTTCAGATTATTTTGAAATAAAAATATTTTTATAAATATTTAAAATGATGTCAAAATAATTTTATAATTATTTAAAAATGTGCAAAAATATATATATAATTTTTAAAATAGTACTAAAATGCCTCTATTTTCTAACACTTGTAAAAGAATTTTAAAATGGTTTTTAATAACTATGGAGAGATTTTTGTTCTAAAACTCACTTGAGGAGTAAAATTGAGTTTTGACACAAATATTATTTTAAGATATTTTTTATAATTAAATTCTTTATATTTAATTTTTAGATTTTTTTTTTCAATATTGATGTGATAACATTTCGCGGGGGAGATGTCGACAATTTTTTTTTTTGTAAATTTCAATTCTTGCTATGTCGGTTTTTCCCTTAGATTGAATGAAAAGGTAAATAAATAGTTCTTTTTTTTAAAAAAAAAAAAAGGTAAATAAATAGTTCTTATCAAAAAGTAACATGAACGATAAAAAAAAAATTAATTGTTAAAAAAACATAAATAATAATACTGCTGTGATGAATTGATGAAATGTGGACAATTTTTGTAGAGTTCAATTCTTGCCATGCCAACATTTATATTATTTTGAATAAAATATATAAACAGTTCTTGTTAAAAATAACATTATCATTAAAAAAATTAATTGTTAAAAAAATACATTAAAATTGATATGATAACATATAGTAGACAACACATGAATAATTTTTGGAGTAATTTGCATGAAATATCTTTAATTATTGATTATATATTTAAAATATTTTTTAACTTCATTTTATATTTATAAACTCTCTAAACTTATAGTATTAGAAAAATTTTAATTTTTTTTAATATGTGATATAAGTATCATTCTAATTTTTATCTCTAAATTTATTTTTTCTTTTTAATTTTTCTCAAAATCTTTTATTTTACATCTAAAAGTCTTTACTAAGGTTATGGCGTTATTAATGTGAGCCTGCTTTATATTGTGTCAATTTTTATTTTTAAAAATCATTTCTAACAAATTCAAAATTAATAGCATTAGAGTCTTGATAAGATTTTTTAGAAATGAAATAAAAATTCAGAGTAAAATTAAAATAAAAAAATTTAAAAATAAAAATTAAAAAATTAAATTGCTATAAAAAGTTACAAAAGACTTTTGATGTAAGATTTTTTAAATTTAAAAAATTTATAGATGCAAAATAAAATTAAAGACGGTAACTCATAATTTTTTTTTTGCAAAATTCAATCCTTCCCATGTCAGTATTTTTACTAATTAATTTGGATGTAAATAAATAGTTCTTATTAAAAAAAAACCGTAAACATTAAAATTTTAATATTTAGAAAAAAAATAAATTAGGCACTAAATTGTTAATAAAATATATTCAATTAAAAATATAATTTTCCTTATTTTTTTTATATAATTAAGTTGGGTTTTTCTCTTCATATTCTACTTAGATTTTGGATGTAATTTCACCACGTTCAATTAATTTTTCTTATTAATTGAATTTATACATGAATCTATTCATAATTAAGGTGTCCTCTTTAAAAAATTATAACCAATAATATATTTAAAAAAAAGTTGCTAATTATTGAGATTCTTTTTTTAATCATGAGATTCTTTTTGAAATGCAATCAAATAGTATGTATATCAAACTTTTCCTTCTTACCTTATTTTAAAATTTAATTAATTAAAAAATAAAACATTAATTCCACAATTACGTCTCCATAAAATGTATTTTTCACGTTGAAAATCATACTATCAATTTGAAAAATATTAATTTTTGAATTTAGCAGACTTCTAGAATTGCTTATTATTTATTTTTTTCAATCTTCATCACAATTCACATGCATGAATTCATCGAAGTTATTGTCAAAAAAAAAATCATTAAAGTTAAAAAAAAAAGTAAATATTCGTGAACAAATGATTTTATATATATATTCATAAATAAATAAATAAAATGGAAGGCAGCCAGGAAGATGAAGTCAGGCATATGTGCGTCTGAAAGCGATTCGTTCTCTTTCAGTAAACCAACCACCGTTGCCTCCAGCTGTCTTCACTACTTTCTCTCTCCTCTTCCTCTTTGATTTTTTCTCTTTCTTTCTTTTTTTCCTTAAAATACAAATAAAAAACCAAACTTTCTCAGAATTATAAAAAAAAAATCCTATGTTTTGCATCATTAAATCTAATAAAAAATAGCTTTTCTTTCTCCGTCTATTTCGCGACAGGTAACGCTTCAAACAAAAACAGTACCGAAGAAAAGAAAGTTCACATTTTTATTTCCCTTTTCTCACTGTTTGGCCTTTTTTATCTTTGGGATTGGATAAATATATGATGTTTATGTCTTGTAATGTGTATATATAATATCCCAAAAAGCAAAGAGAGAGAGAGAGAGATATTGGAGTCTCTGCGTGGTATGTTTCCTCGTGATCCGTGCAGAGTCTACGTGAAATCCCAGATTGCCTTACTGTTTGTTCCATTCCCACTTTATTATCTGTAATAGGAAGAATAAGTCACATTCTTATTGGGTTCTCTAGAGAGAGAAAGCAAGGCACAGTGGTCCAATAGAGGAACAGAAGAGCTTTTTGTCACAAAATTCGAGGTTTTGTTAATTTCTTGGGTTGTCCTCAGATGATGTTTCTCTTGTATTCCTGATCGTTCTGTCTCCATCTGCAGATTCCTGCGCTGAATTATAGCTTTTTCATTCACGATGTTCGGGTGAGCATCTAACCATATGTATATATTTGTGTACTTTGTTTTTCTCTGGTTTCCATTTTCTTTTTTCTGGTGTGATTCTATGTGTGAGCTTGACTTTGTTTCATCGGTTATTTAAAGGATTCGTGGTATTGTTGGTAAGAAAATTGGTTAGTGTTTAGTTGAGAAGATGGGGGTGGTCGTCCACTTTCTACTCTGATTTGTTTTGAAGTTCTTTTGCTAGTTTTCCTATTTTATGTGCAAGTTTATAGGTTAAAGTCGTAGTCTTTGTTTGGTGGGTGGGAAAGCGGTAGAGAACTCAGTTCTATCTGCACTCAACTGAGCTCAATTGAGGGTCTATTTTCAATATATTGAGTGTCTACATAGAGAGGTCAACGAATTGTATTGAATTTTAAATTGAAATTAGCTTTCTGTTTATGAATTTAATTACAATTCAGTAGCAGAATTCATGTAGATTCCCTCAAGAATAGCAGGTCCTCTGTGCGGGACTTCCCTGTAGTTGCTGTATATATAAATCGTAATTGAGATCGCTACTGTGCGTATCATTTGCTTTCAATGGAGAAAATAATGCTGTAGTTGGCAAGATTTCACTCAGGTTCTTAAGCTGGTTGATAATATTTTCCAATTCTTTGAAGCTGCCACTTCTGTTGCCTTTAGATCTATATTTTTCAATATAAGAACTTTTATTTGATTAAACGGATTATGAATTTGGTTAGTGGAGAATGAAAAAAATAGATCATTCGTATTGAGGAGCATTATTTTGGTCTCATCATAGTACATATCATGGTGGAATATAGACTTTTGGAGTTTAGTGAGGGAAGGATCTTTGTGTTCCAGAAAATTAGGATCTTTCTTCTGAGATATTTGGATATCGCCTTTTTCGAAATTCCTTATATTGTGAGGGAAAATACTTGCCTGGACTTGGTCCATGGCAGTTTTTTATTGGCCAGTCCACCATGGACCAGGTCCAGGGAAGCAAAATGAGTTAGTCAGTCCTTATTGTAGTGAATGGAAACATAATCTTGCACAAAAGTCTTCTTTCTATATATTTAGAACAGTTTGGATATAAGAGAATGCTTCTGGAGAGACTGTAATATTTAGCTACTATAGTCGTTCTGCTTTGATTTTTAATGGATTTTAAGGCTTGAAAGTCTATACCAAGTTAATGTTGTCATGTGTAATAAAAAAATATGAGTCTCTAAATCAATAGGCCATTAATGTTTGGTTAAGAAAGAGTGTGATCCATACTATTTTCCGTACACCAATTTTACTGTTGCCTGTTGATATGACAGGGTTCTTAAGCTGGCCAAGCACATAGCATTTGATCCAATGGGGAACAATTGGTGACCAGAATGGATCCTCAAGCATTTATCAGGTTGTCTATAGGTTCTCTTGGGCTGAGAATTCCTGGAACATCTCTAAACTCTTCAAAACCAGGAATCCATACATTCACTTCTCCATGTTCGTGTGAGATACGACTTCGAGGTTTCCCTGTGCAGACAGGCTCGGTCCCCTTAGTGTCATCGCCTGAAGGTACACCTGATATCCACAGCATCACCTCAAGCTTTTATCTTGAAGAGTCAGATCTTAAAGCTTTACTAGCACCGGGCTGTTTCTACACACATCATTCCTGTCTTGAGATTATTGTATTCACTGGGAGAAAGGGGTCCTATTGCGGTGTTGGCATCAAAAGGCAGCAGATTGGAACATTTAAGCTGGAGGTAGGTCCTGAATGGGGTCAAGGGAAGCCGGTGATTCTTTTCAACGGGTGGATAGGTATCGGCAAAAACAAGCAAGAAAGCGGAAAACCAGGAGCTGAACTTCATTTGAAGGTAAAACTGGATCCTGACCCAAGATATGTTTTCCAGTTTGAAGATATGACCACATCAAGTCCTCAGATAGTTCAGCTTCAAGGCTCCATCAAGCAGCCCATATTCAGTTGCAAGTTTAGTCGAGACAGGTGATATGATTTATGTAGTCCTATGTATGTTTATTCAGTGAACTTAAGATCTTGTTAGAATATGAGAATTTCCATTGCCATATTCGAGAAGCTGAATCTCGATTTAATGATCAATGGCTTTTGAACTTTATCTATTCATAGCATCTGGACGATAATTA
>CANXYI011470482.1:0-13824 GCA_948208565.1 Hura crepitans | reverse complement strand
TGACATATGTGCATTGAGTTTTATGTAAATTGAATGTAATTATGTGAAACATAAATAAAGAAACAAAATGCCCATATGAATGTAAACCTAGTTTGGATAAGTTAACTAGTCAATAAGGGAGATTAATAGCTACTTGGGTACTTTAGTGCCTATTTATGGCCTCTGAGCCCCAATACATGGCTTTTGAGCCCTAGTTTAAGGTTTTTGTAACCCAATTCTCACTTTTAGGCTTATATTTGATTATGACCTTTGAGTCCCTACTATCACCTATGTCATCCCTACTATGACCTTTGTGATCTAGAATTAATTTATCCCCTATATGGCCTTTTGGCCCATGGAGTTCCCATTATCTAATATTAGGATTTTATATGTTGAGTATGGGCAATTAAAATGGTTACATAATTAAAGAATTTGTGAAACTATATAACCTAATATTTAGAAGTCAATAATTTTGTATAACTTATAGAAATATAACTATGATGGAATTGAATGGCTTTATATATGAGTGGTACCATATATTAATAGTTCAAATAACTTATGTAGATTTAAAATGAATTTAAAGTTTGGCATGTGATTGTAAAAACTATACGTGAGGGTGGAATAATTATGTGTGAATATGTTATATGAATCTAATACAAAATATGCCTAAATATCATAAAAGAGTATGGTGAATCATTTAATCTTGTAATAAAAAATAAAAGTATAATGTGTGTAAATGTATGCATGAATACACAAAGTTAAGACCTAAAAGAAGTAAAGTAAAGAATATGTCAATATAAAATACTAGTTTTACAATACATAATGTTTATGTGTGGTTATAGTTAATATGTAATGCTGGAAAAATCATTATTCTATAAATAGTACTCTCGAGCTTAGTACGGTGTCATCTAGAACACTAAAGGACCATATAGTAGCCAAAAAGAGGTATTGGTCAAACAACTTTAATCGACTAAAAAATTATGAAAACAAGTGAATTAAAAATTTTAGCAGAACTAATAAATAATTTCAAGCTGAGAACCAGCGAATAGTGACTTCAGTTGAGGTTGTGCCAAGACAGATCTAGGAAGTGCCCATATGGACTTGAAAATAAGATACCTTAAAGCTCAAAAATTCCAATGAGTTCGTTGGTGATGGAATTTCAATATTTCAAGGTCATTTGACAATTATTCATAATTTTTTACTTACACATGTGAATAGTAACCTTAGTTCTTGAATGAATTTTTACATGAAATTTTACGAGGCCCTTAGTGGACATTATTGAGAATTTTTGGCACTAAAACCATGATTTTTGGGGTTCTAAAGAAATTATTTTGAATTTCATAAGTTTAAAAGAATACTAGCTTAAAACAGACCATCGAACTGACACATGATGTGATCCATATCCGTCCACCTATCTAAGTAAATCGGCTAGCACATATGGGACTGCCACATGTGTCAAAAGCCATCTCCTCCCCCATTCTCCCTCATATTCTCGATGCCATTTTCAAGTCATCTCCCTCCCTTTTTCTCTTTATTTTATCTCTCTTCATACCATTAAATCCCATAATTTTATAGCGTTCTTAGCCTTTATAGCTCCTGAAAGCTAATCTAAGTGATAAAATTGAGAAAGAAAGCTTAGAAAGTGAGATATGAGCACTCGGTGAATAGTGCCACTTTGGTAAGTGCATCGATTTTTCTTAGGTTTCATATTTTTAATTTATGGCATTTAATATGGGGATGTTATAAGTGAAGATAGATCTCAATTTGGAGTTATATTGATTTTTGTAGAAATTTTCTAAGTACAAAACCATTATGTTTCTAGTGATTTAGAGGAAGTGATGGAATAAAAGGAAATTGATGGATTCAGAAAGGCTACGACATGACTTAGAGCCCACTATAAGTGAATTTAGTGGAAACTTACATTGTACTTGTGTGTGGAGAAACTTAGGTTGTGTGTATGGAATTATGTGTGTGTAAGTATATTTATGTGTTTGAATGTAAATAACAAAGGAATGATCTTAGTATGGTGAAAGAAACAAGTGAGAATGAATAAATGAATGAAATCAATATGTAAGTGAGGATGGTGAGGTAGGCCAAATGGTGTGTGTGAAGTTTAGGCATGTATATGTGTGTTAATGTATGGCAATTGGTAGGAATATAATATTAGTATAGTGAGAATTGAAGTCGTGCGATAATTGGAAGAGGAAAATTAGATTGTGTATGAACTAGAGATAAGTTGTAGGATATATGATAATGTGTAGGAAAACTTATGTAATGAATGTAGATCGGATTAGTAGTGATATAGGCCATTACGTAATGTAGGGAATGGACTTAGTATATAAAGTAGGGATATAATGATTACGAACATTAAAAGAAGAGAAGGAAATAAAGAATAGAAGAAAACATGTTTAAATAAATTATTAAGTCTTGGAAAGTAATTGAGTAAAAAGGAATGATAGTGATGTAGGAAAGAATATAGTTTACATCGAGCAAATACAACGAATAAATATGTAAGTTACATAGCGAACATGTTTTAATGTGGTTCATACCAAATTGAATGTAATTATAGGCATTATGAGAGTTATGAAATGATATAATGGGTGTTAGGTGGAACTATGTGATATGGGAAGTAATTAAGTAAAGATTATCTAAAGTCTCGATCTAGAATATGAAAAGATTATACAGTTACCTGACTCATAAAAAGATGTTCAAAATGCTTATACGAAACTATGTCAAACTTAACGAATAGTACGAAAACAAATAAAGCAAATATACTAGTGAAAAGAAGATTACAAATTATGGATTGGAAATTGGAAGAGTTGAAGTATTCAATATAATAATTAACCTCTATTAATGGGCTCTAAAATATTTAAACATAAGCTCCTGGAAATAATAAATGAACTAATGTGCTTTTGTTACTTGAAAAGAATTATGAAGGGTATAAACGGACAATAAATGTGAAAATAATTGAGAATGTTAACAGCGGATAATAGTGAACATTACATGGAGGGGAAAACAACCAATTGAATAGTAAAATATAAAAGGACCATATGAATAGTGGAATGAGAAAAATGACCAAATGAATAGCAATAAGGGAAATGACCAAATGAATAATGCATCATGAGAATGTCCTATAATTAAAACGTGGTATGGAAAGGGCACCAATATTGGATTATGGAATAACAATAAGAATAAGACAATATTGAAAAGATTATAATCAAATAAATGAATGGTGAGAAATGGATTAGCCTTATGGCTGGAGATACACTAGATAGGTTGACCAGTCAACTTGGGATTAGTAGCTACTAGAGGCTGGGTTTAAATAGATTTTAGCCTTTATATAGCAGGTGTAGCTGCTGAGCATTTATTTGAGCAAGTACAGTATGGATATTAAGAGGTTTGCTAACTGATCCCTGCTATCCGCTTAATGATTGTGGATATTGAGAGGTCTTACGGGGCTAATCCCTACTATCTTCTAAATAAATGATGATGATGATGATGATGATGTTGATATGTATTAGGATATGGGGAGGTCCCATAGGGCTGATCCCTATTATACATATTATAGATATTAGGAGGTCCATGGATTGATCCTAGCTATTTACCAATCTAATATTAGGAGGTTCCTTGGAACTGATCCTTTATTATTAAAGAAAGGGTACGTATAGACGCTGAGGTAAAAAATATGGGCCATTATATAGGATGATGTTTGATATTGATTTGTTTGATTTTCTAACCATATAGGTGTAGCTACTTAGGCCCAAAATAGGGGCCACTACACAATATGATTCCTGATATTTAGTGATTGTGAGTTTTCCCTATACTTTAGGGCTATAAATGAAATGACTAAAAAGCCTAAATGAAATTAATGACCTAGAATAAAACATTAACTTCTTAAATTGTAATATTTGGAATAACTTGGGAGAAAAATCTTTGGAAAGAAAAGATGAACCATAAAAGGGTATTTAATAGATAGTGTTAATAATATAATAAATCCTGAGGGGTCTAAATAATTTATGTAATTAAGATAGATAGTAAAAGCACATATTAAACAAACTTAACTAGGTAACGTAATGTACAAAATATTCTAAGTGTTAGGGAGACCAATAAGAGGTAATGCTAAGCTGATTAAATGATGATGAGAATAAGTTATTAAACTACCTAAATAGAGTAATAGATGAACTGTAGAGAGTGGTAAAAGATGGATAATAAGTGGAGTTTCAAATAACAAGGGCCAAACGATGGACTAAAATAACAAAAACAAAAATTGATAGTTGATGAGTTATATAAAAGAGTTCAGTAGTACTCTTAAAATATTTATTAATAACTTCTCTATAGCTAATTATGGAATAAGGAGTCAGTTAGTAATACAAAGGATAGAGAGCTAGGATAAGGTAGAAAAAGCCTATAGGGTGTAAAATAATTATTAATTAAAATATTGTTAGGTGCAATGAGGTGTATGAATGAATTTGTGTTACAGTATAGGTTTCGATAAATTCACCACTAAGTGTATACTTAACATATCAATTGTATGATGCATAGGTGATAAGGGTAACCAATAGTATAAAATGACCAGTAGTGTAACCGAAGACTATTTAGGTATGATTTTATTTTATTTTTTTATTAGTATGTACATGGAAAATAGAGGAACTCATGCATGTTACTGTGGGTTATATTTTGTGGCACTATGTTCATGTAATAAAAGCACTAGAAATAGTAGCGATAACATAATTATTGCTACAAACATTAGCACAGTTTGAGAATTTGCTATAAGGCCAGGCGTATAAGTGTCATATGCCATGGTCGTGTATGAAAGATAATTGGTTCCATTGAATGAATATTTAATATAAAATAAAACAAATATTAGTAAAAGTTAAATGAATGCTACCTAGGGAAATCCTAGGATTGGTGACCTCTAGGAAGTAACCTCATTTGCTTAGTTTCTTATAAATTAGGCAGAAGTGTTACACTTAGTGGTATTAAAGTAAGATTAGGCAATTCTAGGCAGTAATACATGAATGGCATATGAATTTCAAGATGTTTGGACAGCTGCTACACTACTAGAAGGTGAAGGTCATTGGCAAGTTATTAGTGAAATGAGCATGTGAACTTCCCTATAAAGGGAACATTGGGCAAAAGTAATGATATTATGACTATGTATAATCCTCTTCCTCCTAAGTTGAAGTAGTTAGTGCTGTTAATGAAAACATATGTGCAAATCAATAATGTTTTGGTGAAAGGTAATGAGTTTAGGGGATGATATGGATGGGATTATGTGGATATTTAAGCAAAAAAGTGTATATAAAAATTTGAAAGAAGAAAGTGTAGTAACCATGCATATTAATTGGTGACTGTAAAATAATGGTAAGGTGAATAGAACCTTAGATAAAAGGGGAAAGATGAAGCCTTACTCAATATTGTGAGTAAGGAATAGATAAGAAGTAATGAGGAATTGGTATACTCTTTTATGAAACAAAGTGCTAAACATAAAGGCAACTAAGGCTGTAAAGAAAGGCAGTGGGATTAGTGTTCAGTACGGATGAATGAATATGAATATTTAAGATAAAGAGATATAAGTAAGCTAAAAGATAGAGAAATAACCATAAACATAGATAATAAGCTTGATAAGGGGACTAAAAGAAGAATTGAAGGAATCCCTATAGATAGGAAGAATAGTAGAGGACTTAGTTTCTAATAAATAATGAATAAAAGATTGGTGTGTTATACATAGTGAGATCGAATACCTCTATAAAGTTATAAAGGGGTAATTGACTACGCCATAAAGTGAGATCATCTAGCTACCTATACACCTTGATGTAAGAGGAGAAAATATCATCAAACCCTTATAGTGTAAGGAAAGTTATGATGGCATAGGCATGGACCCTAATGTTGAGGGCTAAGAGTGAGAACTAAAGGATTAGTATGAACAAAACATGAAATAGAAATGATGCAAATGTCCAGTATGGTTAAGTTAGGCAATTATAGTAAGAGAGAAATGATAAAGATAAGGATAGGAAATGTCTGTCAATATTCATAAGGATGTGGGCTAATTTTTTTCTTTGATACATTTATTACTGGGCCTCGACATTACATTATGTAGCCTAAGTTGTATCTTGACATTTTACATAATTGCATTATGCATGACATATTTTTCATGATGAATATGCATCCATATGTTGTATAAAATAAGCATAGCATATTAATAGCCCTAATAGAAAGGGATTTGGTAGAGCGAAGGAAAAGAGAGGGAAGTGATTTAGTGATAATAGAAAAGAAATGATAGGGAACAATAAGTAGAAAGAGGATCATGTGGAATGAACAAAAAGATGCTAGTGTTAATATGAATGGATAAGTAAAGAAAGGACTAGAAGTGCTAAAGTGAGAACTTTATGAGGATTATAGTGAGAATGGAATGATGGAAATTATACAAATAGATTGTAGTGAGAAATGAAAAGCAGTTTAACACCTTGAGCCCAAGAGGGGATATAGATAAGGTAAACATTGGAAATGAGAGTATCTATGAGAAGGGTGATGAAGGGGAAATATAGAAACTACTAAAAGTACGAAAGAAAACTAGTCAGAGAGACTTCCTTAACTATATTTAAAGCACAAATATGTGGGATAAACAATCAATCGAAAGAGATGACAAATGAGAGTAATGGGACAAATAGTTATGGTGATCAAAGAATTTGCATTGGATGAATTACATTAAAGTGAACTAAGGGTAATGTTGGTAAAAACAATGGAATAAGAATGCATATTTTAGTGCTTAAGAATCCTAGAGGGAAGCTTAAATAAGAAGGATTAGCAAAAAATATAAATGAAGGCATTGCCTCGTAATGCTAGGATTTATATCAAAGATTAATACCAAATAATGAGACCGTATGAACAATCATCAATAAGATAAAAGGGTAAAAGAGTCTAGAATGGATGAATTTGCCTTATGTGTAAGACCAAGGAAATTGAGGAAACAAAGACATGTAAAGCCTAGCAATTGGAGAAATATAAGTTTGTAAGAACACTTTCATAGTGCTCTATTTTATAACAGGGAATAGGGCACCAAAGCATAATATTGTAGGAGTATACTACTTATTATTGTCTAATAAAAAGATTACTGAATGTGATGTAATAGGGTTAAAAGTCACACTAAGAGAGCCCCACCCATAACGAAGGAAAGGGGAGATAAGGTTTCATAAAAGAAAACCTCCTCATAAAAATAGAAGAGCTAAGAGGAAATAAAAGTTTTATAAACTAAAATGGTCTAGGAAAATGAATGGAGGATAAGAGTATATTTATAAAAACTATATACAATTAAGGCATAAAGGTTTAGACTTATTAGAAGGAAAAAGATATGAATGCAAAAATGGAATGTTGAAGTAACTAATTGTACGACCATGAAAAATTTTGAGGACAAAATTTCTTCATAGGGGAAAAATTGTAACACCCAAAAAATCATCATTCTATGAATACCTGAGCTCGATACAGTGCCATCTAAGAAACTGAAGGACCATATAGTAGCCAAAAGGGGTATTGGTCAAACAACTTTGACCAACCAGAAAATGATGAAAATAAGTGAATTAAAAATTTTAGCAAAACCAATAAATCTTTTTGGGTTGAGAACTAGTGAATAGTGACTTCAATTAAGGTTATGCCAAGACAGCTTTTGGAAATGCCTGGATAGACCTAAAAATAGCATACCATAAAGCTTAAAATTTCCAATGAGTTCATTGGTGAAGGAATTTTAAAATCCCAAGGTCATTTGATAATTATTCAGAATTTTTGATTTACACGAGTGTATAGTAACCTAGTTCTCAAAGGAAATTTTGTTTTGAAATTTTACAGGGCCTTGAGTGGACCTTATTAAGAATTTTTGGCACTGGGACCATGATTTTTGGGGGTTTAGGGAAATTATTTTTAATTTTTGAATTTTAAAAGAAAATTGGGTTAAAACGGACTATCGAATCAACATATGGCGTGATTCGAGACATCCACCTATCTAATATAAATTGTCTAGCACATCTAAGAGTGCCACATGTACCAAAAGCCATCTCTTCCCCCATTCTCCTTAACATGGCCAATACCATTTTTAAGTCCTCTCCCCTCCCTTTTTTCTTAATTTTCTCTCTCCTCACACCATTAAATCCCATCATTTTTATAAGGTTCTTAGCCTTTATGACTCCTAAAAGCTAATCCAAGTGACAAAATTGAGAAAGAAAGCTTAAAAAGCAAGATATGAGCACTTAGTGAATAGTAACACTTTAGTGAGTACGTGCATTTTTCTTAGGTTTCATATTTTTAATCTATGGTATTTGATAGGGGGATGTTATTGGTGAAGATAGATCTTAGTTTGGAGTTATATTGATTTTGTAGAAATTTTCTAACTATTAAACTATTAGGTTCATAGTGATTTAGAGGAAGTGATGGAGGAAAAAGATATTAACAGATTTGGAGTGGCTTTGACATGACTTTAAAGCTTAATATAAGTGAATTTAGTGGAAACTTGCATTGTACTTATGTGTGGAGAAATTTAGGTGCATAAATGTTTGTATGGAATTATGTGTGCATAATTATATTTGTGTTTAAATGTAAATAGCATGGGAATAATATTAGTATAGTGAAAGAAACTAGTGAGAATGAATAATTAAAAGAAATCAATATATAAGTGAGGATGGTAAGTTAGGCTAAATGGTGTGTGTGAAGTTTAGGCATGTATGTGTGTGTTAATGTATGGCAATTAGTAGGAATATAATATTATTATGGTGAAAATTGAAGTAGTGTGATAATTAGAAAATGAAAATGAGATTGTGTATGAACTAGAGATAAGTTAGAGGATATATGATAATGTGTTGGAAAATGGATATAATGAATGTAAACATGATGAGTAATGATATGGGCCATTAAGTAATATAGGGAATGGACTTCGTATGTGAAGTAGGGATATAATGATTATGAATATTGGAAGAAGATAAGGAAATAAACAAATAGAAGAAAACATGTTTAAATAAATTATTAAGTCCTAGGAAGTAATTGAGTAAAAGGGAATGATACTGATGTAAGAAAGAATATAGTTTACGTTGAGCAAAATACAACGAGTAAATATGTGAATTACATATCAAAAATGTTTTAATGTTGTTCATACCAAATGAACGTAATTATAGGCATTATGAGAGTTATGAAAAGATATAATGGGTGTTAGGTGGAACTAAGTAATATGGGAAGTAACTAAGTAAAGATTATCTAAAGTCTCGATCTATAATATGAAATGATTATACAGTTACCTAACTCATAAAAAGATGTTCAAAATGCTTGTACAAAACCATGTCAAATTCAATGACTAGTATGAAAACAAATAAAGGAAGTATACTAGTGAAAAAAATATTATGAATTATGGATTGGAATTTGGAAGAGTTGAAGTATTCAATATAATAATTAGCCCCTATTAGTGGGTTCAAAAATATTTAAACATAAGCTTCTAGAAATAGAAAATGAACTAATGTGCTTATATTATGTGAAAGGAATTATGAAGGGTACAAAGGCATAATTAATGTGAAAATAATTGGGAATGTTTATAGTGGATAATAGTGAACATTACATAGAGGGGAAAACAACTAAATGAGTAGTAAAATACAAAATGACCATATGAATAGTGGAATGGGAAAAATGACCAAATGAATAATGAATCACGAGAATGTCTTGTAATTTAAATGAGGTGTGAAAAGGGCACTAATATTGGATTATAGAATAACAAAAAGAATAAGACAATATTGAAAAGATTATAATCAGATGAATGAATGGTAAGAAATGGATTAGCCCTATGGCTAGAGATACACTGGATAGGTTAACCAATCAACTCAGGATTAGTAGATGCTAGAGGTTGGGTCTGAATAGATTTTAGCCCGTGTATGGTAGGTGCATCTACTAAGCATTTATTTGAGCCTGTATGCTCCGAGTATTTGGAAGTCTATGGACTGATCCCTGCTACCCACTTAATGATTATGGATATTGGGAGGTCTTATGAGGCTGATGCCTACTATCCATTAGATATATGGTGTTGATGGTATTGATATGTATTAGGATATTAGGAGGTCCCACAGGGCTAATCCCTATTATCCTTATTATAGATATTAGGAGGTCTATGGAGTGATCCATGCTATTTGCCAGTTCGGTATTAGGAGCTTCCTAGGAACTGATCCCTGATATTAGAAAGAGGGTGTGTATAGATGCTGAGTTCTAGAATGTGGGCCACTATACAGGATGATGTTTGATTTTGATTTATTCGGTTCTCATACCAAATAGGTATAGCTATTGAGGCCTAAAATGGAGGATAATACATAATATGATTCCCAATATCCAGTGATTATAAGTCTTCCCTAAACTTTGGGGCTATAAATGAAATGACTAAAAAGCTTAAATAAAATTAATGACCTACACTAAATCAATTGGCATCTTAAATTGTAATATTTGGAATAACTTGGGAGAAAAATCAATGGAAAAAAGGATGAACCACAAAAGGGTATTTAATGGATAGTGTCAATATTATAATAAATCTTGAGGGGTCTAAATAATTTATGTAATTAAGATAGAATGTAAAAGTACACATTAACAAACTTAACTAGGTAACGTGATAAATTAAATAAACTAAATGTCAAGGAGACCAATAAGAGGTAATGGTAAGCTAATTAAATGATGATGAGAATAAGTTATTAAACTACCAAAATAGAGTAACAAATGAACTAAGGAGAGTGGTAGAACATGGATAATAAGTGGAGTTTCAAAAAAAAAAGGGCTAAAGGATGGAATAAAATGACAAAAACAAAAATTAATAGTTGTAGAGTTATATAAAAAATTTTAGTAGTACTCTTAAAATATTTACTAATAATTTCATTATAGCTAATTTTGGAATAAGGAGTCAGATGGTAATACAAAGGATAGAAAGCTAGGATAAAGAAGAAAAAGCCTATGGGTAGTAAAATAATTATTAATTGAAATATTGTTGGGTGCAATGAGGTGCATGAATGAATTTGTGTTACAATGTATGTTTTGCTAAATTCACCTCTGGGTGTATATTCAATGTATCAGTTGTCTAATGCATAGGTGATAAGGGTAACCAGCAGTATAAAATGACAAGTAGTGAATCGAAGACTATCCATGTATGATTTTATATTTTTTTAATTGGCATGTACAAGGCAAATAAAGGCACTTATGCATGTTACTATGGGTTATTTGGGTGGCATTGTGTTCATGTAATAGGAACACTAGAAATGGTAGAGATAAAATAATTATTTCTATAGACATTAGTGCAGTTTGAGAATTCACTATAAGACCATGCTTATAAGTGTCATATGTCATGGATGTGTACAAAAGATCATTGGTTCCACTGAATGAATTTTAATACAGAATAAAACAAATACTAGTAAAAGTTTAATGAAAGTTGCTTAGGGAAATCCTAGGATCGGTTACCTTTAGGAAGTAACATCCTTTGCTAGGTTTCTTATAAATTAGGTAAGAGGTGTTTCATAATAAGTGCTATAATTATGAGGAATGATATATAGATAAAGTTAAGTATGATTACAATATATGCAAGCCTTTTCAATTATAATTGTTATCTTTTTTAGTGAAGAACTGAAATGCATGATATAAACATATAGATGATGTATGTAATTTTTAAAATAGGTAATTAGAATTATAGGCAAGTACTTGAAGGAGATAAATGATATAGTAGCATATGTAGTGTTGAAACATGTTACATAACCTATTAGTGAACAAACATGTATTTGTAAGAAAAGGGCATATAATAGTACGATTAATTTGGTAATATGGTTATAAGAAGGGTTAAATAATTACATAAACCTACTATAACATGAGCATGTAATTGATACATGGTAATGTACACTAAGTTGAATCATGCTAAGTATGATAACTATGAGATATATGTTATATGTTGGTTAAGTCATCTAATTCAATATATGTTAAAATCTAAATAAGCATAAATTAATCAATTCCATAATTGATGAAGTGGAAATAGCTAAGCAAATGTAAGTAATTAATAAGTATGCAATAGTGATGAGATGTAATATAAATGTATTAAATGATGTTATATACATCAATCATCATCATATCAGGATAAATATAATTAATCTTATGCTGTATTGAAAGTGTAGCAAACATGTTAAGACATAATTAGTGTATTAAGTGTCTTTTGTATGTATACATAAATCTTATTTATTAATCAAGTAATTAATTGGATCATTAATGTAAAAATAGATTTTTCTTACATGTTGATATGTGTATGTATGTTATAAGCTCTATGTTATTTGTACACCACTAAGCTATCAAGCTTAGCACATTATTTGTGTTTTTGTGAGGCATAGGTTCATATGTCTATAGTACTTAGAAATGAAAGGTTACAACATATAAAGAGAATCAAAGAGGAGTTACTTCTATTTGGATATATGTTGTTTTATTCATTTAAGATAAGAAGTTGGTTTATTTTTTGCACTCATATGTACTCATTGTTAGATGTATGCTCTAGAGCTTATGTAATAAGGTTATATTCATCTATTTAAACCTTGTAAATTAATGTAAAAGGCATTTCTCTTTATATCTTGGTATTTTTATAAATTACTTATAATTGGTTGCAATGTCTTAAACCATGTTATGAAGTCCTTCATATAAAATCACAGTACAGAGGAAATCATAAAGTGTTTATGATATGAGATTCTTATTGTATACAAATGTGATATACCTAAATATCCCTGATCATAGTATTAACAAGATGGGACATTATTAATATGGAAAGTTCAGCATATGCCATGTCTGAATAGGATTCACAATGGGCATTTTTAGAATAAAGGTGAAATTATCATAACAATATGTCTAGGGCTTAATTAGACATACTTAGTTAAGATTTGAGTTGACACAAGTCCATAGTCTAAATTGGATTGGATAAAAGATGGTGAAAGGAGTTTATCACACCATAACTATATATGGAAGGGTTAAGTCAAACCACTTGACTTTCTAGCACTTGGGTAGTTATGATGTATGACTAAATGCCTCTCTTGAATTGTATAAAAGTGTTATTTCAATTGGTGAATTGATATTAATTCAATAAGATTGAATCTATAGAGTTCTAGTTAGACTAGGACACTAATTCACTGTGTACTGCCAAGCTGTTATGGAAACCCATAGGGTCACACACATAAAAGAAGTTTGAGGATGATTTAATGAGATTAAATATTCTAATGACATGAGATATCATTGGAAGATGAATAAAGAAAAAGAAATAAGAAAATGGGTTTAGGGCTCACTAGCAAATGAGAAGCCTAAAAAATCAAGGTTTTTAGACTTGGGCCCTATTAAGTCTAATTTTTAATTATTCTTACATCTAATTTTTATGGACTTTTAAAAGGTTTAAAAGGCCTTAAATTAAAGTAATTGTTAATAAAAGAATAGGGCTAGGGAGTGCCATGTATGTAATGCCCTTACCTGATCCTTTACTTAGACCATGTAAGAGATGTTACCTTCCCAAAATGTAATACCCCTCTGCTTTGCTCATTCTGAATTGTCTAGAAATCAATTACTAACTGTCATATAGAAGCCCAAAATTTTAATCTAATTTAAGAAAATTAATAGAACCTCTTTTAAAACACTCAACTCAAATTTCCACCTATTCATAATGACTTACAAACAAACCAAATGTAGTTATCTAGGGAAACCTACCCCTCAATCCCAATACCTATCTTTAATAATACCCATGAACACAAATAAAGGTTCTTATAGTAAGAGATTATAAATCAAGGCCTATTATGACCCATTGTATAAAATTGGTGCACCTATCCATATATA
>CANXYI011470413.1:0-10772 GCA_948208565.1 Hura crepitans | reverse complement strand
TTTTTCAAGACTTGGACTACACTAATATGACTAAAAAAAAGTATTATTTATAAAATAAGTTCATTAAGGATGTTAAAATTAGTAATGAAATTTTTATGGTAGTCTAAATTGAATAGTAACTTAGTCAAGGCTAAATCGATAATTTTACTCTTTTTGCCCAAATTGATTGGAATTGGAATTTTTGAGTATCAAGAGAATTTTTTAAAAATGAAATAAGGTAAAAAATGTTATTTTAAATCAAAACTTTGAAGTTTTTATGTATGGTTTGTTCAAGACTATTGGGTAACATTATATATGATTATTTAGGATCATTAAACATATTTATTTTTTATGGAACTAAAAGAATGAAATTGGAAGAAGTAAATAATACATAAAAGGGATTAAATATGGGCTTTTAATTGTATGCCTTTGGATCTTTCTAGGAATTAATATTTGCCATTGTATAGGCATATATAAGTTATACTTTTTGTCAAATGAGAAAAGCAAAAAATAGCCTTTCTCCCCCTTTGCAATATGTCAACCATAAGAGCTACCTTCAATAGTTTTTATTTGATTTTTCTTTGAATTATCATTATCTCCCACCTTGTTAAGCCTATTTGAACATAAAAATAAGCTTCTCCATGTATTGAAGGATAAGATTAAGGTTTATTTTGTTTGAAATTTAGATCGAGTGATCTTGGATGAATAGTGGCACTTTTTATTGAGGTTTAATAATTTTTATGGCCAACTAAATGTTCCAATTGAAGATTTATTAAGTTAGTTTGAGCATTTGTTAAGTATTTAACTTAATATGGATTCTTGATTATGATGGAGTTGCATGTTTATGTAGAGAAAGAAAATAAAAGCAAGAATAAGGGGAAAGAGAGGGAGAAAAAAGTGGATTAAAGGGCTTAAAGTCCTATTTCGATTATTTGGCATGTGTATTCAAGTTTATATAAGCTAGTTGTATGTTGAAGAATGTATGTGTAATTAATGTGTTTGCATTAGCATGTAATTAATGCTTGAATTTAACTTGTAACTAAGCTAAATGATAAATGAACACATAAGGATGAGTATGTGTTAAAGAAAAACTAAGATGAGTGCATGCACATAAAGTGGCCGAATGATGTATGCTTATGTAATTAGATAATTATATGTAAATGCTTAGTGTAATATGAGAACATTGCACAAATTTAGTGAATTATAGGAATGCATGTTAGATAATGTTTATGTCAACAAATGTGTAATTGGTAAGGGAAGTTGTATGACTGTTGAAACTTGGGATATGAGGTATGTGAATGGCAAGTTTAATTGTGTAAGAAAAAGGGTGACTTGAAATAATCTTAATGAATAATTGATTATAAAGTGTGTAATTAGTTATGCATAGTTATGAATTTCCATAAAGGTAATAAGCTTAAGAGCATGTAAGTGATGTAATGAGTATACGTTATAGTTAAATGCCTAGTAGTTAATTTAGATTCTTGATGGTATTATCATAAGGAAAAGTTAGTGTATGTGTAAGCTTGAATCAAATTGGACATATGGTTTGACCTAAGGAAAGGTGAGTGCTAATTTTAAAATGGTAGATGTGATAATTGTGCATCATATATGTTTAACATTGCTATATGTTAAGATATAAGTAAATGTAAGCTTATAGGTAATCAAGATGCATAAAAGTAATATGATACATACTAGTTATGAATCATAATACATTAAGGAAAGTACATTCAAAATGTCAAGTTTATTCATGTGTTGGTGAATAAAAGTGTTATTAGAAGTTAAGTGATTTAGACACACTAAGAATGGATATGTTGCAAATCTTCTTTTTGGTGATATATTGGCTAAATGGCCCATAAGAGAAAGTTAATCTTTTCTTCATGATGTTAAGGGGCTGAATGGTCTACAAATTGGAAATGATGATTTATGATGAATCTTTGAGCAATATTAAAGTAATGATGCCAATGTTATGTAACTTGCGATAGATGTACATTGAGCTCTATGTAAATCAAATGTAATTATGTGAAACATAACTAAAGAATATAAAATGCCCATATGAGTGTAGACAACATAGTATAGATAGGTTGACCAGTTAACTAGAGAGGTTAGCATCTATGGGGTGCTTTAAAGGCTAATGATAACCTTTAGGCCCCAGTATATGGCTTTCAAGCCCTTGTATGTGGTATTTAGGCCTTAATTCTTTGGCTTTTGGCTTATATAATATTATGACCTTTGTCATCCCAGATTTCATTCATCCTCTATATGGCCTATGTGGACTATAGAGTTCCCGTTATCTAGTAATGGGATCTTATTTATGAGGTATGGGCAATTAAGATGATTACATAATTAAAGAATGTGTGAAAATATTTAACCTAATATTAAGAAGTTGATAATTTGTATAACTTGTAGAAACATAAATATGATGATATTGAATTACTTTATACATGCATAGTACCCTTTATTAATGGTTCAAATAACAATACATAGACTTATAATGAAAATTAAGTTTGGTAGGTGATTGTAGATACTATACATGAGGATGGAACAATTATGTGTGAATTAGTTATAAGAATCTAATATGGAATATTCCTAAATATGATAAAAGAGTGATGAATCATTCTATCTTATAATGAAGTGTCAAAGTAGAATGTGTGCAAGTATAAGCATGTATACATAAAGTTAAAACCTAAAAATAGCAGAGTAAGGAATATGTTAATACAGTGTATTAGTTTTACAATGCATGATGCTTATGTGTGGTAAAAGCTTAATAGGTGTTATAATTATGAGGAATGATATGTAGAGTTAGTTATAAGTAGAATAACTCTACATGCATACCCTTTTAATTATAATTTTTATCTCTTGATGTGAAGAAAAAGGAATTGTATGATATAAACATCTAGAGGAGCAATGTAATGTTAAATAAGTGATTTAAAGTTATAGCCATGTAATTGAATGATTTAAAAAATATGGTAGCATATGCGGTGTTGAACAAATTAAATAAACTTAATAGTGAGCAAACAAGTAATTGGAAGAAATAGAAAGTAATTATAGGATTAAAATGTTAATGAGAGTATAAGTAAGATTAAATAGTTACATAAACCTATTATGAAGTAAGTACGTAATTGTGTGCATGAAAATGAATAGTGAGCTAAATCATGCTAAGTATTAGAACATTGTGATATATGTTATATGTTAGTTAAGCCACGTAATACAACATGTAATTCTTTATATGTTATAGTTTAAGTGTTCTTAACTTAAGGGATTATATAATTATAATGAGGAAATGGAAATAAATAAGTCAATGATAAATAATTAATAAGTTTGCATCATATGATGAGATATTATATAAATGTTTTAAATATTGTTACATGCATGTTTTTCATATATTAAGGTATAAAGTTAATTGATGTAATAATGTTAGCAAAAAATGTAGTTAATATGTTAAGACATTTTGAGTGTGTTAAATGCCTCTTATATGTATATATAACTTGTAGTACCCTTATTTCAAATAATATAATATCGAGGTAAAAATAAATTATAATTTCTTGTGGCAATGTGATAT
Organism: Hura crepitans; assembly: GCA_948208565.1. Taxonomy (NCBI): domain Eukaryota; kingdom Viridiplantae; phylum Streptophyta; class Magnoliopsida; order Malpighiales; family Euphorbiaceae; genus Hura; species Hura crepitans. The sequence goes on along the minus strand of CANXYI011470413.1, from coordinate 7,234 downwards.
TCTTAGACACATAACTAAACTATGAAGCTTAGTGCATCATTTATGTTTTTGCAACACATAGGTTCATATGTCTATAAGTACATGAGAAGCTACGAGTTATAGTAGGTAAAGACAATCAAAGTGGAGTTTTTTCCTATTTGGATATATACAGTTTTATTTGTATAAGATAAAAAGATGGTTTAGTTTTTGGCACTCATATGTACTTCTCAAGGCGATAGACCTATTATAGGGGTTGTTTATTTATAACCATTAAAGATGGTCTGTATAGATAAATATATGTGTGTGTGTGTGTTGTTTAGATGGTATTCTTAAAACTATGATGTTTATTATCTTATGTTTGATCTTAGTGCATATTGTTACATGTTTTACTGATATATGCTAAGTTTGATTTTGATGTATGATGTGAACATGTGCATATGATACATAATATATATTATAATAGAGTAGTAGTATGAGATGTATAAGATTTTTGTAAGTGTGTTTCTTTATAGGTTACTATTTGGGATAGTGTCATCAGAAAGCTGTTATGCTGCAAAATTTTTGACATAATGACCTTGAATGGCCTAACTTACAGATGGCTTTGTCAAGCTTATGTTTACGGAGTTTTTATGATAACCAAGTTTGTTCAAAATTTTTAAGTGACTTGGATATATGAAAGTTTGATATCAAATTTGTGCTATCCTTTATCTAGATCTAAGAGTGGGTTAGGTAAGGGGTATGACATTTAGTGGTATTAAAGTGGTGATTTAGGCATTTCTAAGTTTATAAAGATCATATGAGTGCCAAAAGTTTAAGATTAGGTACATTATAAGTACATGATATTGGTATTTGATAAGTTACTTTCTTCAATCTAGTAGAATATGGGTATGGTGAGTTCTTAAAACCTCAAAAGGAATTAGAGATAAGAAGTGGTATGAATCAATGCAATAGGATTATGATTTATGCAAAGGGTTAATAGGTATATGAAAAGATAAATAAAAAGGAGGTACGAAGCTAGTTAAATAGAAATGGAATAAGTGAAGATTCTTTGATGTAATATGATTGAAGAATACATGATAATGCATCCACAAGGAATAAAAAGTAAGTTATTGATGGATTCAACACTGAAAGAGGTATTCAGAGGTATAAAAATTTGAGGTTTCTTATATACCTATCAAAATTTCCCCGGTATTAAGAGTAATTTTTATTGACATATGATATAAGGGGTTGGGTTATGCATTATGTCATATGAGCATTATCATATGAAAATGCATAAATATGTTATATTATCATCATTGGCATTATCATACATGTATAATCACAACACTCTTTCACAAATGCATATGGTTTAATTGAAAGGGAAATTTGATAGGATGCACCTACACAAGTAGTGGATATAAGCTAGGATTGATATAGATATGATGAAATCTCTAATGGTTAAGGATAGAGGGGAATAAAAAGAAGAGTTATATATATAAAGCTAGATAGAACTAATTATATAGAGGTGTATATGATAAAGAATGTTATTACAATGATTATATAAGACATAGGTTCTTAGTGTAAAAAGATATATAGGTTAGAGTGCTTATAGGATTTGGTATGAACTAAGAAGGCTAGAAATAATGCATGAGCTGGGATTAAATAAATGGCAATGGATATGCTATAAAAGTAGGATAATAAGGAAAATCTTATGATATGGATGCTTAAGTATCATAAACCCCTATGAGGTGTTTAAGAGTGAAAGTAAAGAAGCATGAGGAATTAAGTTAGTGGATGATTATAAAAGATAAGCTTAAAATGTATGATAATATGAAGATAAGAAAGGTCATATAATATCAAGCAAAGCATATATAAGGTTAAATAAAAGCATAAACACAAAATGATAGAGAAAAAAATGGTATAAAGAATGATGGGACCATGGAAATTTTGTCGACAAAATTTTTTTAAGAGGGGAAAAATGTAACATAAAAAATCACAGGATTATGAATAGTAACTCTCAGGACATGAACAATACTTTTTCTGTAGACTAATAATAGATGTTATAAATAAGCCATGGGATAAATTTAGCATAAAAATAAAGACATTTGGATAGTTAATGGCAAGTGACAAATGTGTTAGTAAATAGAAATTCTTAGGATGTGAATAAGTTTTCTTGAGACCCAGCTACACTAGTCTAAATGGATTGAAGTATTATTTATAAAATAATTATTGGAAAAAAAGAAATGAAAATAAGGTCATTATGGAGTTTAAAATCAATAATAAAGTTTTTATAGCAGTCTAAAGTGAATAGTAATCTAGTCAGGGTTAAATTGATAATTTTAATGTTTTACCCAAATGGACTTAAGAGTCTCACAACTAATATTCAAGTATTCCAAAGAGTCCAATGGGATTAGAATTGGAATTTTTGCATATCAAGAGAATTTTCAAAAAATTAAATAAGGGGAAAAGGGTTGTTTTATACTAGAATTTTGAGATTTTTGTGTACGATTTGTTCAGAACTATTAGCAACATTATATATGGTTATTTAACGATGGAATTCAAAAAAATAAAATTGAACGAAGTAAAAAATACATAAAAGGGATTGAATAAGGCCCTGGGATCTTTTTAGGAATTAATATTGGCCATTGAATGGGCATATGTAAATAATACTTAGCCATTAAAGCAAAAGGCACCTTTCTTTGCCCTTTGCAAGCTATTAGCCATAGGAGCTCTCTTCTATGGCTTTTATATAATTTTTTTGAAGTCTCACTATCTCTCACCTTGTTAAGCCCGTTACAAGACATAAGTAGGCTTTTCCATGTATTAAAGCACATGATTGAAATGCATTTTGGTAGAAATTCAAAAAGAGTGATCTTGGATGAATAATGACACATTTTTGGGTAAGTGCTTATTTAGAATTTTAATAATTTTTATGGTTGTCTAGAGTTTCCAATTAAAGGTTTATTAAGTTATTTTGAGTAATTGTTATGTAGTTGACTTATTATGGATTTTTTCTTATGATAGAGTTATATGTTTGTATAGATAAAGAAAAAAAAAAGCAAGAACAAGGGAAAGAAAAAGAGAAGAGAGTGGATTGAAAGACTCAAAGTCCTATTTAAACTACTTGGTATATGTATCCAAGTTTATATAAGCTAGTTATGTTAAAGTATGTATGTGTATTTAATGTGTGTGTGTTAGATTGTAAATAATGCATTATTTCAACCTGTAACTAAGCTAAATGATAAATGAACCCATAAAGATGAGTATGTGCTAAAGAAAAACTAAGATGAGTGCATATGTATGAAATGATCGAATGATGTATGCTTGTGTAATTAAATGATCATATGTAAATGCTTGGTGTAATACAAGAACATTGCATGAATTTGGTGAAATTACGAGAATACATGCTAGATAATGTCAATACATATTGTGAAATGTCTAAGTGATGTGTGTATGCAATTATAGTTGAATCTTAGAGGCTTAGAGACATAGATGATTAAAGGTAAGTGGTTAATGTATGATTGTGACCTTTCATTTTATGACCATGGAAATGAAGCATGTAATTGAAAGTATCGCCATATAGATGTAAGGTGTAGACACCCTACTTTTGGGCTTATGATGATAACAAAAGACATGTTTAAGCAATAAGGCATGAAACCTAGAACTATGGTCTGTACAAACTAACATGGTGTTAATTTGCTTATACTTGTTGCCATAAGGTCTGCACTGAGTAACAAAGACCTAACCTAGAATAGTAGAGCCCACAACCTAAGGTTCACTAAGAAAAGGTAAAGCCTATGTCTGCACAAAATGAAATAGACTAGGCCCATGACCCAAAGTCTGCCTAGACAAGCCAAAGCCTATGTCTGTATGAACTATAGTAGATTGAGCCTAAAACTAGGCCCAAGGCTTATAAACCGTTAGGGTGGACTAAAAACCTATGTTCACATGGACTTAGAACTCAAAGTCCACATAAACTTGCAGATGGAAAGCTTCTAAAAGTGGGAGCTTCATATTCAAACTCTATCTCCCAATCTTAAAAGGATTCTACCTCTTCTGGATGGAAAAGCCATCCCTTAAACCTATAAATACCCTTCATGGGTCTGCCAAAAGAGGTAGTTAGCAAGTTCCTAACCCATTATTCCATGTGTCTAGCAGAGGACTCCAAAGTAAGATCGATCTTTTAGTCTTCAGTCCACACTCAAAATGACTTTTTTTTCCAAAAATCTAACCTTTTGCTTTATTGCCTGAAGCTTATTTACAAGGTAAATTTTGAGGCCTCCTAATATACTTATCTTTATTCATTCATATTACTCCTATTAAGCTATGATTTCCCATGATTGATTATATGTGAGGTGATTTTATGTAATCACCATATTGATTACAGGAGTAGGTTATTGTTTCGAACTGTTTAATTATGCGTCATAACTTGTTAAATTATTATGATCATTCTATAATTAAATTTAATTGCACAGACATACCTTAAGGCATGACAAGGTTTGCACAGACTTAATCTATTGATATGTGATAATCCCCATGTAGACTATTGTTTAATAATAGTTTTCTATTTGCCTTGTATATTATGTTTTAATGTTTCTTATTTACCATATTGACATGCTTGTATGATGTTATCATGTTGTATGATTATTCTATTCCTTAATATGCATGTTGATATTTTAGAATTAATGTGAGGTTTACATGGACTCCATTTTTAACAAGGGTCGTAGTCTACATAGATGTATATATTTTATGCATCCTTATTCTATTTTGTAGTTTCGTACAGACTCCCTTTCATAAGGAATATAGTCCACACAGACATACACTTTAAATCCTAGTCGTTATGAATATCTATATGTATCATCATGTTTTACTTTGCATAATTAATTCTTCATTCCTTTAGTGATAATCACCTTTTAAGCATGTATCATGACCATTTTTATTTGTATTGCATATGTTGTTATCAATTTGTTTGACATTGTTATTAGGTGCTCATAGACTATTATTTATAGTACTAACCTTTCTCTTTAATTTGTATAAGATCAATCCTTCTTACTGGATTAGAGGTCTAGATGGATAATATTAGTTATGACATGTTGTAGTTCACACGAACATAGGCTAGTGCTATAATGAGTCTACATGGACTTATCCATACGAAGACAATACTAATTATATGTCTTATATTATCTCATTTTGTTTTGTACGTTTTATTTCTCTTGACTATTTTAGGTTGTAATAGGTAGATTAATAACATGTTTTACATGCCAAAAGCCTAACCTGACATCAAATGGTTTTCCACATAATAATTAGAGTTTTCTTAATAAAATGGTTTTGAGTTTTCTTTAATAGATCACATGAAAAATGTATTTTAACAAAAGCCAATCTCTTAGAGATAGGACTAGGGTAATTATTGCTAATTCCTACAAAATTATGGGTAATTGTTAGGCCAAACAACAACTAATAAATAACCTAATATCTAGATGTCAACACACAATTTTGCTTGTTGTATATTCTGAATATTGTAACTTATTTCTCTAAGTGAAAGTGTGACGTAAATGCTTGCTTGCATAATAAAAGATTGATAAACATCAGATTATAAAGGAAGGTATATTATTAAGGCATAAATAAGATATGATTCTGAACCCTTTCTATGCAAAAAGATTAGTGGTTCTGGTGTAAAGCTAGGTGGAAACTCCAAACACTAATTGCTTTTATCCCTAGTAAAATACAATAAATCTATAATGGTAACTCCATTAGGGACTAAGAAGTGAATCAAAAAATGTCCAAATAATATACCTTCTAATATTCTAATTTTTATCAATCCCACACATTTCATCTTATATAAACTATGTCCCTTTTTACCTTATATGGTGTTATAAACCATGAACCCACTTTTTCATTCAAGAATGGGGAAATGCTAACATATCCATCACTTATAAGCCTTGTACCTTCGGGGCTTATAAAATGGTGAACTAACTTATCACTAATTTCCTTGATTAGAAAGACCCATTAAAAGGGACCCCTACTTGTGGGAACCATAAAGCCTTCTTAGGCCAAGCCATGAATCCCATGTAGTTAAGCCTAGCAACTTTCCCTAGGTTGCATGACCTTAAGTGATTGTGAGTGCATTATGAATGCTATGTAGGCTTATTACATTTAACATTATTTGAAATGGGAGCAAGTCTATTATGCCTTTTCACTAGAATAGGCCCAACCTAATTTCACCTCAAATAAGACTTAAATATTATCGGGTATTATTTTTACATGCACTTTATTGGGCCTAATTTGGACCATAAATAAACCTATGTATCCTTCGATGATGCTTAGGTAAGCCCACCTAGGAAAGAAATGGCTAGACCACATGTGTGGGAGTAATAACATTAGAAGGCGTATTGCTTGTGTTTGTCCTTGTACATCTAACATGTATCCTTCTATCATTCACATATATAACATTGTATTATACCTACTCTATGATGCAAACTTCTTGCTTCTTTGTAAATATACATTATAGCATACTTATCCTTACTTATCTCATTCATAACATAAGTTTTTTTCTAAAACAGCCATGTAATATCCTAGTGCACATGCATTGCAAACACACTTAATATAGGTTTAAATAAACTTCACTCTAACACATGTGCAGATACCTTATTCTTAACCTATGATGATAGCTAGAGATAGACTCTCATGCATGGCAAACACCTTTAGAAAATAAGTCTGCATAGACCTATTAGATGATGTCTACATGGACTAACTACAAAAAGTAGGCCAAAATGCAACCCAAAAAACTTATGGACTAATTTATTAAAGCTTAGTTCGCATGAACTAGTACGAACAAGTCCGTATGGACTTGTTAATGGAAGAAGCTTTTCTAGAAGTAGAATTCCTCCTATTTAGTTTAGGATCCAAAATCCTATTAGGATTGGGACTCATTTTTGGAGGAAAAAGAAACCTAAAAACATAAAATATAAATACTTCTCTTTAACCAAAGAGAGGGGAAGGCTGAAAAATACTTTTTTGAATACATGCATAAAATTGGAGTATCCAAAAAACAATTAGAGATCCATCCACCAAAAAATCCGAATTTTCCTCTTAAAACCTTCACACACTGGTGCCATTATTTGAAAAGGATACTTATTCAGGTAATGTATGAGGTCTATGACCTATTTGGTATTGCTTTTACAGGCCTATGATGTCAAAAGATTGGTTTGTAAGTGAGGTGATACTTTGTTATTCCCACTTTAGATCATGAAGAGTAAGCCATTTGTGATGAAAGGTG
>CANXYI011470410.1:0-15318 GCA_948208565.1 Hura crepitans | reverse complement strand
TTGTTTCTGTGTGTTTGTGTGTGTGTGTGTGTGTGTGTGTGTGTGTGTGTGTGTGTGTGTGTGTTTGTTAAGATATGTAGCATGCATATGGTTAAATAAGAAGTTTTATGATACAGGTATGGCATGTATGAGAGATTTGTGGTGCTTATGCTTTTTTTATGCCTTTGGCTAAAATATGTATGCATTATGATACATTAGTCATACTTAATAGGATAATGCATTGTGTTATGAATCTATAATAAATGTTGTGTTATGGTAATGAGTGATTGTTATGAGAAAGGTTTACTTTATTCATGCTTTGTGCTAACTCTTATAGGCCTCACTTGAGTAAGGTTTATGTATATAATGTTTAATTTTGTGTTAAAGGTAAATTATTTTCTTTTGTACCAAATTTCAAAAGTATAATATGGTATGCTTAATTTAGCCCTCATTATTTTAATATACTGAGGATAGGTAAGTTATTCATGATATGCGATGATGATGGTTGTTATGCCATAATCTCAATAAAAGAAAGAATGATAAGGCTTGCTATATGATATTGTCATACTATACGTGTCATAAACCTAAGTATGGCATAGATATACCATGTTGTCATGTGTAAGCCAAAGATGACAAGTACTAGTATTTTCATCTATTGAGATATAAGTGAAGATAATATGGCCTTGATGATCAAAGTAATATCATCATGCTATACTAAAGAAAAGAGGCATGAAATGCCCATAATATAATAGTTCATGTTATATTATGCATGGACAAAGAAACAAATATTACGTTAAATGTGAAGAAAGTGCATGTTGTGCATATAAAAAATCTTATATAACATTAATCAAATGTATGTTATATTATTATGTTACATGGTATGTGAACATGCACTAGGATGAATGATCATGTTAGGATGATTTATAATAAGATAGTGAAACTAAAATAAATCGGTCATTTGATTATATATGTAAACAACTTAGAGTGGATAGGTTGACCGATCAACTAGGGATAGATAGCAGCTGCTAAGGCACCTTGGTGCTTAATGTTGGTTACGAGTCCACTCATAGTCTGACCCAAAACCCGTATTTGATGATCTTAGGTTTCTATGTAGGCGCAGTCACTATTCAGGTCCCATGAGGCCACTACACGTGTCTATACGGGTACAACTGCCATTCAGGTCTAGTAGGGATCATTGTACATCTATGCTAGTGTTGTAATCATTTAGGTCCAAAATATGGGCCACTGCACATGATGATCCTATTATCCATAGGAAAATGTTTCTTAAGTGTAGGCAAAGCAACTGATGGATAAATAATAAGGATATTAATAATTTACTACATGGTAACATATGCATTTACACTTTGGTTGTATGTATTAGATAGATGCATGTATGTTTATAAAGTATGTTGACATAATATGGTATGCTATCTTGATTCATGCATTATTTCTAACTTTGATATATGTAATTGATGTGTATAGATTTATGTGTGTTGAAAGAATGATTTTATAATGTTTGTAGGCATGAATGCTTGATTTTAAGGATATAATGCTTCGATTAGACTGGAACATAATAGTGTTTTCATATTTATGCCTTATTTTAATATACATGCATATGAGTTTGCCTAGGTGTATGTCCATATATATATATATATATATATATATATATATATATATATATATGACTTCACATCATTAAGTGGATTCTTTCACATGCCATATTTATTCTATATGTATGAAGCATGAATGAACATATGGATGTGTGAATGTTTTCTTAGTTAGTAATAAAGACATTTTGATTTGCTTATATAAATAAAGAATTAATAAGAGAGTATGATTATTTTAAAAAGTGCAATTATATCTTTATTTACAAAGAATTTTAGGAAATGTATGGCATTAAAATATGTTTATGGGTATTTATAACATAGTAAACTTAGATACATTGCTAAGCAAATCTTGCTTAACACATCTGTGGTTTTGGATGCGTAAGTTCTCATGGATTCTGAAAATAGGCTGCTGACATTAGCAAGCATTGATGTTAAAGAATCTAGGAGTATAAAGAATGTTTGCATATGTGATCAGCAACCTATATAAAGCCTAATGTTTTTTTATATTTATTTTTATAAGGATCTAATGTAAAATATATATCGATTTGGTTGTTAGCACAAAATGATATGTTTATGTTAATTATTGTATAGATATATAGTGAGAATGTATGTATACCTTAGTATGGATTGCTAAGGTAAGTTTATAGATGCATGGAAGTGACTAGAATATGGTTTGATATAAATGTTGTGATGGTATGTTGTTATGGTTTAATGTGATTAGATGGATCATAAATATATAAGGATGAGTCATGATATATAAATGAAGTGTTTTTCTACAAGTTTTAAATTTTTGAAAAGTGTCTCGAGCAGTTGTTATGCTTTTGGATTTTTGGTGCAAGGGTAATAAATGTTATAAATTATGTATTTTCATTTATGTAACCCAATGTTATTAAGAAATTTTATGTTTTGCTGACTAGTTAAGTTGAAGGCTAGAGTTATAAGGATTGTGATGCACCTTACTTAGGTCTGGTATATCAGATCAAGTAAAGGGCATTACAATTCAGATAAATAAGGATAAACAATAATAAAAAAAATCAAATAAGAATTTTAGGTTGCCTTCCAATAGCGCCTTTGTTTAATGTCCTAGTCTAGACATTGCTACCATTAATTAATTCGAATCTAAAGCCTAGTTAGGCTTATTTCCTCCACGTTGTGCTCTTAAAAACTTTCATAATAAGGCTTTAACTGATGCTCATTCACTTTAAAAACTTTTCATTATTCAAATGAACTATCTCACTATGATAAAAAATTTTGCTAATGACAAAAGGTCTTACCCATCTAAAATGCAATTTACCAAGAAATAATTTTAAGTGAGAATTAAAAAGTAAAACCTTTCTGATCGACTGAAAACTATTTCCTAGAAATTTTCTTGTCATGATGGGTCTTTGTTCTGTCCTTGTATAACACTGCACCTTCATATGCATCCTTCCTCAATTCTTCTAACTTTTGTAAGTCCAATTTCCTTTGCTCTCTAGCCTTATTCAGCTTTATATTACATTGCTTGATTGCCTAAAATGCCTTGTGTTCCATCTCTATAGGAAGATGACAAGATTTGCCATATACTAAATGATATGGAGATGTACTTATTGGTGTTTTATATGCTATCTTATAGGCCTAAAGTGCATCATCCAAATGTTGACTCCAGTCTTTCTTTATGGGATTGACTATTTTCTCCAGAATGAATTTAATCTCTTTATTTGACACCTTGACTTGTCCATTCATTTGAGGATGGTAAGCTATAAAGGTCCTATGAGTTACATTATATTTCTTTAAGAGTGTCCCCATCAACTTGTTACAAAAATGAGTTCCTCTGTCACTTATAATGGCTTTGAGTACACTGTACCTTAAAAAATAAGACTTGACAAAGTCTACAACAACTTTAACATCGTCAGTACAGTTAGCTATTGCTTCTACCCATTTAGAGACATAATCAACATTTAGACTTATGTAGTAATTATTGAAGGAATAAGGAAAGGGAGTCGTGAAATTAATACCCCAAACATAAAAAATCTCATAGAAAATCACATGTTTTACAGAACATATAAGAATCTTTAAACAAATCTAGCTAATATAGACCACATTTAAGAATTTTTTTAGCTATTCTCTTAGGTCCAAAATGTTCGCCACATGCATGAGATTGACAAAATTTCAAAACATATGTAAACTCATGGTTAGACACACATCTCCTAACAATCTAATAAGCACAATGCTTCTATAAATAAGGTCTATCCCAAACAAAATACTTAGCTTGACTTTTTATTTTATCTTTTTCAGCTCTAGACAAGTCATCCGATAGCACATCAGTCACAAAGTAATTAACTATTTTAGTATACCAAGGGGTTTCCTCTTAGACTGATAGTAGTCGTCCATTTAGGAATTCATCTTGTATTTGCAGTGGCTCTCCACTCATTAGCAATCTACTCAAATGATCAGCTACCAGATTCTTGGATCCCTTCTTGTCTTTGATTTCCAAGTCAAATTCTTGTAGAAGGAGAATCCACCTAATTAGCCTTGGCTTTGCTTCTTTCTTTTTTAGTAAGTGCTTGAGTGTTCATTGATCAGAGTAAACAATCATTTTAGTACCAAGTATATAAGATCTAATTTTTTCTAAAGGAAAAACAATAGCCAAGAGCTCTTTTTTTATGGTTGAGTAGTTGCTCTGAGCACTATCCAGTGTCTTGGAAGCATAATATATAACATAAGGATTCTTTCTAATTCTCTATCCAAGAACTACATCGACTACATAGTTGTTAGCATCACACATAATCTCAAATAGGAGATTCTAATTTGGTGGTTGGATGATTGGCATTAAAATTAGCATCTCTTTGAGTTTATCAAAAATGTCCTTGCATGCCTTGTCAAACTTGAATGCCATATTATTTTTTAAGAGTCTACAAAGGGGTCAAGTTATTTTGGAGAATTCCTTAATAAAATGCCTATAAAAACCTACATGTCTAAGAAAAGAATGAACTTCTTACACATTGGTGTGGTAAGGTAAGTCTTTAATAACATCTATCTTAGCTTTATCTACTTCAATTCCTTTAAAAGTCACTATATGTCCTAAAATCAATCCTTGATCAACCATAAAATGATTGGGTTAGATTCTGGGCATCTTTTAAGAATTTTGGCAAGATTATCCATGCATTTATCAAAGGATTTACCATAAACAGTAAAATTATCCATAAACACTTCAATGACGTTTTCAACGTATTCTAAAAATATGCTAATCATACCCCTTTGAAATGTTGCTGGAGCATTATAGAGTCCAAATGACATCCTTTTATATGCAAATGTCCTAAATAGGTAGGTGAAAGTTGTCTTCTCCTAATCTTCAGGTGCAACTGAAATCTGATAGAAACTTGAATAACCATTAAAACAATAATAGTGAATTTTACTTGCTAATTGTTCGAGCATATGATCAATAAAAGGTAATGAAAAATGATATTTTCTAGTGGATGCATTTAATTTCCTATAATTAATACAAACTCTCCACCCATTTTAAACTCGGGTGGGTGCTAACTCACCATCAGAATTCTTGACAATTTTAAAACCCATCTTTTTAGGAACAACTTGAATTGGACTTACCCATTTACTATCCAAGATTAGGTAAATTATACTTGCATCAAAGAGCTTAAGAATGTCTTTTTTACTACCTTTATTATAGGTGGATTCAAGTGGCATTAGGCTTCTCTAGATGGCTTGCTATCATCCTCTAGTAAGATCCTATGCATACAGGTGGAGGGGCTCAATCCTTTGATGTTGGCAATTATCCATCCAATAGCCTCATTATGCTCTCTCAACTCTTCAACCAATTTTTCTTCTTCATAGGGGCCAAGTTTGCTGGAGATGATTACTGGAAGGGTATTGCTATCACCCAAAAATGCATACTTCAGGTGAGATGGAAACTCTTTTAGTTTTAAAATCGGTGCTTACAAAATAGAAGGAAGAAGTTTAGAATGGGAAATAGGAAGTTCAATCTTTGGGGGTGCATACCTCTTGGCCTTGCATCTTTTAAAGCTCCAACCACTTCCTTCAGTTCAACATCTATTACCTTGGTCTTTTTGGCCTTTTCTAAGCTATTGATAATATAATTCTCAAATAATGCTACATTTTATTTACTAGTTTCATGCATCACAAAAGTCTCTTTAACTAATGGATCAATAATATCTATGCCATATACATAAGACACTTTATCTGGATACTTCATGGCATCATAAACATTAAATTCAATTATCTCACCATCCAATTCCACTACAAGTGTACCATATACACATCAATTTTAGTCCTAGCAATACTAAGAAAAGGTCTCCCTAACAAAGTATTAGAAGCATTACTATACTTATCCTATTTCATATCTAAAACATAAAAATTAGCAAGAAATATTAAACTTGAACCAACACATCTTCTAACACACCTTTGGGATACACAACTGATCTATTAGCAAGTTGAATAACTACATTTGTCTATTTCAAAAGGCTAGCTTCTAGAGAGGAGTGAACAGACATAGGCATAACATTTGTTAAAGCACTACGATCACACATAGCTTTCCTTATCCATACATTACCAATTTTGTGAGAGATAGTGAACATATCTTAATCTTTGCATTTGGTAGGTAGTCTCCTTTAGAGGACCGTAAAATATTCTCTCCCACACTTATTTTCTCATTACCAGCTAACTTTTTCTTATTAATGCACAATTTCTTAAGAAATTTAGCATATTGAGGTATTTGCTTAATTGCATCAAGTAAAGGAATATTTACCTCAAGCTTGCAAAAAGTCTCAAAAATTTCTTTCTCCTTCTTTTATCTTTTGGATTTTGCTAATCTTTTAGGAAATAGAGGATTGATCACCAGTGTTTTGGGTTGCTGGTCATTATTTTTCTTGGGTTGGTCAGGCTGTCCTAAATGAACAATAATCTCTTTTTCTATATTTGACTTTAGGTGCAGGTTACGGCTAGCATTATGGCTAGGTTGCAATAACTCTTTTTCACTTTGAAGTGTTATAGCACTCGCATTTTGTTTCATATTTAATTTAGTTTGAGATGGCAGCCTCGTTTGGGATTCTAACTTACTGAAGGAGTTGGCTTATTGACTTGTTTAGTTCTTCAAATGCAGAATGCTCACTTTGGTTTCTTGTTGAAATTGCATAGTATTATTAACAAGTGACTTCACAATATCTTCTAATGACACACCCTATTTAGAAGTGGATGGCTGTTGTTATGGTGGCAGTTTTTGCTACTGGTTTGGTTGCCTCTATCTATTGATAAAGTTGGGATGATCCCTCTATTTTGGATTATATATGTTCGAGTATGGGTCATATCTTCTTTATGAGGGACCTAAAAATTCTCCTATGGAATTAACTAGATATGGTCATCCTCTTGAAGTATAAGACATGTGTCAGTTGTATGACAAGGATGGGTGCATATGCCACAGACTTTCACTTGTTGTGTATTTCCTGTAACCAAGCTTTTGATTGAAGTGGTAAGTTGAGGAAGTTGAGATTTAATATTAGATAAACTTACCTCATTAACCCTCCTTAAGGGTTTTTAATTTCCATACTACCTTAATGTTCCAGCCATGATATCGATCAAACTGCATGGAACTTCTGGGGGTTTAGTGTCAAGAGCACCTCTATTAGTTGCATCTATCATCTTTCTTTCTATCTTTAAAAGTCCATTATAAAAATGTTCAATTGGAGATGTTTTTGATATATTATGCTGTGGGAAACTTGCACAAAGGCTCTTGAATCTCTCCCAATAGTTATAAAGAGTTTTGGATGGCTTTTGCTTGACTCCAATTATCTCCTTCTTTATTCTGATTACCTTAGAAGAAGGGAAGAATTTTTCTAAAAATAATATGACCATGTCTATCTATGTGTTAATAGAACCTAGAGATAAATCAAACAGCTGATCTTTAGCACTATCTTTTAATCAAAAAGGAAGAGCATGTAATTTAATCTGATCTTCAATGACTCCTTATGGCTTTATCCTAACACAAACTATATGAAATGCCTTAAGGTGCTTATGAGGGTTTTCATGTTCCCTCTCATGAAACTTGGGTAGCAAATGTGTCATGCCTAGTCTTAGCACAAAATTCACATCTAAGTTAGGGTAAGTGATGTAGAAAGAGGGCTGCTCTATCAGTGGGGCAATGATAACCCTTATAGGCCTCCTATCTTGTGTTGCCATGGTGGGCTGTTCTTCTTCTGAGTCGCTTGAGGATTGAGGCAAGTTAGGATCTATTTCTTCTTCTATTTTTGTTGAAGTGTTCGCTAGTTCTTGCTTTCTAATTTTGGTTTCTTTCATTAGTCTTTTAGCAATCTTCTTGATTTTAGGATCGTATTAGAGTTCACTTGCACAATTTGACTTGCTCGTCAAAAAGAAATAAATTAATTTGAAAGCAATCCCTGGTAACGACACCAAAATTTGAGGGGTGCCGAATTCACCAAAAATAATTTCCCACTCTTTTAAGTGAATGAATTGTAAATATAGTGAGCATGGTCTAATCTATAGAGACTGGTTTAATTTAATTCTTTCAAAATAACCAAGACAATTAATCCAATTAATTAAATAGGGATTTTACGTAACTAAAAATTAAGCAACAAATCAAATTAATTAAAAGATAGAAAATTAAATGGGAGAAATCAATGAGTGAAAGTTTAGCACAAGGATAATTTCCAGTTCAGTTCTTAGGATTAATCATAGACACAAAGGATATTCAATTTATTATTTTAGTCAATCAGTTATAGTTGTTGATAACCATCTAACAACCAATTCCTCCTCAAGAATAGATTAATTATGAAACCTCATCAATTAATCCATAATTAATTAGGCAGTCTTAGAACACCATCATAGAATTTAACCTGTTAAAAGCATTAAGAATTAGAAGAACTTGATTCTAATCAGTAAATTTGATAATGTAATTTATTACAATTAGATTTTATATCTCCTCAACACAATTTGTTAGTTGTTTGCTATGAAAATTAGATTTATCAAGTAATTATCTTCTTAAAAATCCAAACAACAATCACTATTAGATTAATCACACAATTGACCAGATTATAGGATCGATAAAATAACAATATAAATGTAACAAAAAATATACAATAACTAAATTAATGAATAGAAGAAAAGAATTTGATTAGATCTCACAATCCTTGTAGAATATGAACTTCAATAATCCTTAGCTAGAAGAAAGAAATTAGCCACACATGTCCTTAACAAAATTCAGTAGAAAGTTAAGAATGCAAAAAAATAGAATCAGCAATACGTTTCCCTAAATAATGAAAAGAGAAAGAGTTTTATATGGAAAGGGGATTATCTCCTAAAATTCCTCTAAAAGATTAGATAGGGTAGAAGAAGTAGAAATCCAAAGTATCCTCTAGAATTATCCTAATTAATGGTAGATTATTCCCCATAAAATTCTACCTAAAAATTATAGCTAAATATGATAATTGTCTAATAAAAATTGAGTTATATCTGATAGATAGCGATGACCCTTAGTCTTGACTCAAAGCTAACACCTGCAGCTAGGTAGATTCTCCAAAAAGTTTTTAAAAGTTCGTAAGTTGACTTGAAATTTATAAAATCTATTTCAAAGTGACAAAATTCACATCCAAGTTAATCCTTACCAATTAAGCAAATTTAAGCATGTAAAAACATGGGAAATCACAATGAAAATGGTGTATAAATGTGCTATATCAAAGGTGCATGTAAGACATTTAGTTTATATACAATGCTTTACCATGTTTACATGCCAATATTTTATTATATTCATTTATCATGCCAAATGCAATTTCATTACATCTTTTTCGTTTAGATAGCACAATATACCTTAGATCATACTAAACTGGATTATAAGATGTATAGTATCCTCAGGACTTACGCATTTGTACACACTACTTATTGATATCAATTACATGATACTCTTCAAGATTACATGGCCATACCCACACAGTAAACTATTGCACAGTGCTTTCGGGGCTTATACGACTACACTTATCACACCCCTTATCCGACTTGGTAGCTAGTTTCGAAGGAGAGATGGCATATTGTGACACCTCCTACCTGAATTATTGCCAGCTCGAATGAGAGATGACACATTAATTGATTCTACTTAGCTGTACCATTATCTTCTTAAAACCTTATTATATGTGTAAGTGTAATTCATGAATATCCTGGGCCCGTGTAACCAATCCATGTATTATGTACACATGCACACAAAACTAAACTGTTCCATTTTGACAAAAATCTAACATCATAATGGCTATATGATGTCACATCCCAAAATAAAACCTACAGAAAATAATACTTCTATGAAGTCCCAATCTCAATTCAACAATCTAAACCCTTTTAATCGTCTAACCCATCTCCATCAACATTCTCACAATCAAGTTGTCATATCAATTATAATAATCACACCATCATCACACATCATAGGTTCACATGCATACATATCATAAGCTTAAAGTACTTGTTATATTATTATACATCCCCACTGAACTCAAGTATATATGTACATGAGACAAAATTAACTTACTCTATCTATTTACATATGAGTGCTATCTACTATTATGTACATTACACTATACATGACAAAAATCTACCAAAGCTCAAAGCTCGCTCTATTGCCCTACTCCTTTGAGGCTAGACTGAGGCTACCTATCTATAACCTACACATCGAAAACATGATGTGCTAAGCATAAAACTTAGTGGTGTATTAGATAAAATATGCTCACACTTGCACACACAATTATATTTAACATGCAATGTCAAATAACATATGTGTCATGTAACAAGCCAATGCAATATCATGTCTAATTGGTTACATAATCAATCTAATAATTTTAGTTAATTCCATTTATCATGCCAATTCCATTTATTGTGCCTGTGTACTTATCATATTGTCATTTGTTCATTTCATTTTATACCATTTAATGTGATTAATTATCTATTTACCCTCATGTACACTTGTATTGTAAATTAATTATTATTTCATTACTTGTTATATCCCATATTGTCTTTTACCATCTCCTAGCCCATATCTAATAGACACCAATCCTATAATGCCTATAAAACTTGGCTTTATAGATAGTACTTCTCAGGTTATGATTAGGGTTCTTAAATAGTGGGCCTCACTAAAGTGACCTAGAGGGGGGTACTAGCCATGAAATTTTAATGGAAAAAATAAGGAATAAAATAAAAGAATTAGAAGTATCTATTGAACCAAAATATTCTTTTACATTGATATCTAGTGGATAGTGACCTTTGTTTGAGCTATGATATTAAATGGTTAGGATGTGCTCGGACTAACCCGAAAATAGCATAAGCTGAAGGTCAAAAATTCTAACTAGCTTAATGGTGAAGAAATAATAATTTTCTAACATCAATAAGTATTTTTTTTGAATTTCTTATTTATGCAATTGAAAAGTTAAGCATGTTTCCTCTAGCTTTTTGGCAAGAACTTTGAGGAGTCCCTTAATTAAGAAATTCTAGAGTTTTTGGTGTCTTAAGAAGTAGTTTTGGTGATCATAAAGTTCGAGAATAAGTTTTTAAAGATTGAATCAAAACTACTAAAAAAACTAACCATTAGATCATTAAATAGTTAAATCATGGCCATTTGCGAGTTTTATATAAATAGGTGGCTTATATGTATGCATTTTTATGTGTACGTATATAATGTTACATGATTAGTGTGATGTAATTTCATATGTAGTCAACACTCATATTTAAACATAATAGGACTAGAATATTGTGATATGTTTTATGAAAAAGGCATGTTGGGATATAAACCTATATTACACAGATTGTGTTTTTATAACTTGCATGTGTGCGGATGTGAATACATGTTATGATATGATTGATTGGGATATTGAGATGAGATGAGGACTAGAAAGGTCTAGGATGTTGGTTGATGATTAAGACAATATAGAAGTGCCATTTTCTGTAGGTTTTATTTGGGATATGTCATTATGCAGCCATTATGCTGCCTAAATTTTGTTATATTAAGACTGTTATGATAATATGTATGCTTTCCATATAAAAGGATTTTAAGAAGATAATGGTAAAGTTAAGATAAGTTCATTATCATTTCATCTTTTTTTTGGATTGGTAATAGTTCAGGTAGGAGGTGTCACAATGTGGCATCCTTCATTCGAATTCGGCTATCGAGTCAAGGGAGAGGTGTTACATTTAAGGAAATAACATTTGACAAAAGTTCATTTCGTGGCTCTAGTAGTGTAAGAATAAGGGCTTATGTTAACATGGTCTTCAATTTATCAAAGCTCTCTTAGCATTTGTCATCTCACTTAAATCTCACATCCTTCTTCAATAATCATTTCATAGGAGCTGCAATCAGTGAAAATCCTTTCACAAACCGCCTATAATATCCAGCTAATCCTAAGAAACTCTTGATCTCTATCACATTTCTCAGAGGTTTCCATTCTAATATAGCTCTGATCTTACTTGGATCTACCTTGATTCTTTCAACTAAAGCAATATGTCCTAAAAGTGCTACTTCATCTAACTAAAACTCACACTTCTTGAATTTGAAATAAAGCTATTTCTCTCTCAAAGTTTGTAATACCAGTCTAAGATGCTATTCATAATCATCTCTAGTTTTAGAGTACAGTAGAATATCATCTATGAATACCATAACAAACTGGTTCAAATATGACCTGAATATCCAATTCATCAAATCCATGAATGTGGCTAGGGCAATAGTTAGCTTAAAAGGCTTTACTAAAAATTCATAATGCCCATATCTGGTGTGAAAAGCTATTTTTGGCACATTAAACTCCTTTATCTAAAGTTGATAGTACCTAAATCTTAAATCAATCTTTGAAAATACACTTGATCCTTTGAGTTGATTGAACAAATCATAGATCTTTCGCAGTGGGTATTTGTTCTTGTTCGTCACATTATCCAACTGCTTGTAATCAACACTAAGTCCAATGAAATGATATTTCTTCTTCACAAATAGCACTGGCGCTCCCTATGGGGAAAATCTAGGTCTAATAAACCCTTTATCTAATAGCTCTAAAAGTGAGCAAAAGACAGATAATATTATTGCCCAATCATCATAGAGAACAATTCAGGCGTAGAGATCCAGGTAGACAAGGCTATCTAGTATCCATCATATTAGCAGAGACTCGAGATTCACATTAAGATTTTAGAAAGCATAATGTTTTGGGTACTTATCTTACATTCAGTACTGCTTTTCATCCATAAATAGATGGCCAATTAGAGAGAGTTATTTAGGTGTTTGAAGATATGCTAAGGAGTTCTGTTATTGATTTCAAAGGTAATAAGGATCATTACCTATCATTGGCATAATTTGAGTATAATAATAGTCATCAAGCAAGTTTAGGAATGGCACTATATGAATTATTATACAGAAAAAAAATGCAAAACTCTATTGTGTTGGAGTGAAATAGGGTGAAAATAAGCTAATGGGATAGGATTTGATAAAAGATGCAGAAGAAAAAGTTAAGATTATCAAAGATTGGTTGAAAGTAGCTTTAAACAGGCAGAAATCATATATAGATTTGAAAAGAAAACTGATTGAATATGAAGTGGGAGATAAGGTTTTCCTTAAAGTGTCACCTTAGAAGAAGGTACTGAGATTTGGCAAGAAGGGCAAGCCAAGTCTGAGATTCATTGGGCTATATAGGATAATAGAATGTGTGGGACTAGTGGCATATCAATTAGCATTGTCACTGGAGTTGTAACACCCTTACCTGATTCTCGAAGAAACCTGATAAGGATGTCACTTCCCATTAGTTACCCATCTTATTATTTACCTAGCTTTCATTCGATTAACACTTATTGACCTAATAATTATTAATTAATCTCTTGTGTATTGCTTTGTTATTTCTTAGTATTAATCTTATATTAACTACAAAACTTTGTAACTTTATGTGTGTTTGAAAACCATTTTACAGAAAATCGGGCAGCATAACGGCTACCTGGGTTAGAAACCAAAAATTTTCCTTCTTAAAAACACACTTCTATAACTTCTATACAAATTCATCTATTTTTAGACCCATCTAGTCCTCATAACAACTATTCAAAGTATTTTAAAATCAACAAGCAATACAGGGTCTTAGACCTACAACACTTAGCAGCATACAAATAACAACAGTTATATATACATGCAAACATACATTTAATTTTAAGCTTTTGAGTTATCATTCACATGCTTTACGTTATTACAAAATTTTTCACTTTATTGTTCTACTCCTAAACCCCTTTGTAGCTATATATGAGTACTTAACCTATTTACAGACAAAAATAGATAGAGATTATACCTCAGACAATAGTAGTCAGCTACATAGAGGCTTTGACTTCACAGCTACTTTTTATCCACTACCTGTATATCGAAACACTGATACACTGAGTATAATTCAGTGGTGAATTTGATAAAATATATACATGTACCGCACTCAAGCATATACAGACATATAATTACAGAACATACAGTAATACAGATTGTTCAAACATTCACATTTTCATTCTCAAAATCATTTCACTACTCATTTCATAGCATCGTTTCATTTTATAGATTAATTCACAATATGGATTAATTTACAACCTAGCCATACCAAAAGAATAGACCTAAGGACACTGGATAGTGGAATACAATTAGTACAGTGGCCTACATTTTGGACCTTAGTAGCTGCACCTATCTATAGCCACTTGATAGTAGGGATCAGCTCCATAGAACCTCTTAATATTAGTGCAATAGGGATTAGTCCAGCAAGGACCTCCCAATATACAATCATCAATATAACAATGGTGGATATTAGGGATCAATCTTGTAAACCTCCCAAATCCACAATAATAGGTAGTAGGGATTAGCCTTATGGTACCTCCCAATACCCAGTGTGTAGGGCTTATTAACAGAACCTTGGTGGGTACACCCACCCTCATAAATAAAATACAGGTAATGGCTTAAAAGAACAAACCTAGCTGCTATATTATTCCCTAGTTGATTGGTCAACCCATCTAGTGGGTGTCTAACTATACAGGCCGTTATTCACATTTTTGATTTTATCATTTAGGTACAAGTCATTTGTCAAGTTTATATGCCATTTATTATTCATTTGGTCACTTTATGACCACTATTCTCAATTTAATATTTATGCGATTTTCACAATCACTTTTCCACACACATAGTCATTCATTTGTTTTATCAATTTCACTTACATCTATTATTGTCTATTTCATATCACATTTCAGCATAAGAAGGATCATTTACACATCCATATGTGCTTGTCATTTTATATTACATAATCATGACATTTGATGCATTTTCACCAAGTATTTTCCATTTTATCATACATACATATTTAATGTCCATTTCTACCTCAATTTATGCCATTGATGCATTAATTACTCAAACATATTTACACATACTCAAATGACACCATTCAGCCACTTCATGTACACTAATTTACATATTCATTTTCATTTAATTTATCACACAATTATACTTCTTATAAGTCTATTAATAGTGTACATTAATTATGTCTTATAAATACATACACTTACATGTAAAATTCACACTTCCATACACCAAACTCATACATTTTCATGCACACCAATGCACATTCATAATTTTTTATTCAAATTCACATACCTATGGGTGTTCTAACACCCTTCTCCTCTACTTTAAGGCATAGAATTGCCTTGATCCTTACTTATTTCACCTTTTCCTACACATAAACATTTGACT
>CANXYI011470325.1:0-12833 GCA_948208565.1 Hura crepitans | reverse complement strand
ATTTACGATTGGAAATAATGTCTTAATTTCCTCGAAGCTCATATTATTGCTAAACAAATCTTTTCCACTTTTATGTACTTGGCCTCATAAGGAAGAAACTTCTTACTTAAGTAGTAAATTACAAACTTGACCCCGAATTCATCCTCTTATGCTACCATTGCCCCTATTAAACTTTCTTTAATAGACAAATAAAGAATTAGCAACTTCCCATGCCTTAGTGGTTATAAGACTAATGGATTTAACAAATATGCCCTGATTATGTTACAGCTTTTTAACAGTCAATGTTCCACTTAGTTGGCTAGTTCTTTATGAGAAATTTGAAAATAAGCTCACATATGGTGGTGAGTTTGGCTATGAATCTGCTGATATACGTTACTCTTCCTAGATTTCCCCTTATTTCTTTTTCTTTCTTTAGAACTAGCATTTCTTTGATAGCTTTGACTTTATTAAGGTCCATTTCAATCCCTCTTTGACTTACTATATGCCCTAAAAGTTTTTCTAAAGTTACCCCAAAAACACTTTTTTTGGATTCAGACACAGGTTGTACTTATCAATTCGATTAAAGAACTTTTCTAGCACCTTAAAATGCCTTTCTGTTGTAGCAGATTTGATCATCATGTCATCTATATATACTTCAACTTCTTTGTGAATCAAGTCATCCAAAATCCTAATGGCCATCCTTTAGTAAGTCGCTCTAGCATTTTTCAACCCAAAAGGCATCACCCTATAGCAAAAGGTTCCCCATTTAGTGATAAAGGCAATTTTAATCTTGTCTACTATCTTGTTTAGAATCTGATTATAATCAGCATACCCATCAACAAAACTATACATTTTGCACATTGTCGTGCTATCAACCAAAATGTTTATGTGTGGTAACGAAAAGTCATCTTTTGGGTAGGCCTTATTCAGGTCCCTATAATCTATACACATTCTAACTTGGTCGTTCTTCTTGGCAACGAGTACCACGTTGGCTATCCAGGTTGGATACTATACTTCTTTTAAGAACTTAGCTTTAATCTACTTGTGCAATTCTTCTTTTATCTTTTCTGCCCATTTTAACCTCATTCTCCTCAACTTCAGTTTTACTGGCTTTGCTTCTGGGTATGTGTAAATGGCATGTTTAGCTATTTCTCGATCTACCCTGGGCATGTTTATATAGGTATAGGCAAAGACTTTTTCATATTTTTTTAATATTCTCTCAAATTTTATCCTCTTTTTAAGAGTTATATCATATGCAATTAAAATCTCTTTGGGATTTTCATTAGTACCGAGATTAAATGAGGTAGTGTTAATTAAATTAATGTCAAACATGTTATACATGTCATGATTATCATTATGCATGATACAATTAGATGAGACATCACAAAGATAAGCAAAATCATTCATCTTATTAACAAAAGAAGTAGAAACATCATAATTAAATTACTTAGGTAAATATAAAATTTTAGAAAAACTTTCTGGAGGATCTTCTTTATCTATCTCCTTTTTCCCTTTGTCTTAGAGTATTACAAAAGTTAGAATCTCTTCTTTGGGCTTGATTTCTAGACTAGCTAGGTTGGCCATGACTTCTTCATCCCAAAAGTTTACAGTGGTCATGACTTCATTGGTAGCCTAGTCAAACACATCACTAAAAATTTCAAACCCCAGTATAACCTTCCTTTTGGCAAAAATTGGCTCTGACTCTCCACAATAACTGACATTGGCTACAGCTCGAACAAAGCTTTCTTCCAATGGCGAGATACCCTTACTTAGCTTTTTTAGCTCTAAAGTCTCTACTATGTATCCTAATCCCCTCCAATCCTTCTATTAATTTGGCTGAATGGATGAGATTAAACCATCTGAACCAAGTCCCAAACTAGCACCGGGTAGATAGTTCATCTTTTTCATCATTTTTATAACCTTAGGATCACCTTTTTCTTCTTCTGAGAAAATCTCAACTATATGAACCCATTAAAAGGTTGGTTTGCTATCTCAAGCATTAAGACTTGATTCTCCCTCATAGCCCATATAGTTATGATCTCACCATCATGGGGGATCTTTATCATTTGATGCAGCATTGATGAAACCCCTCCTAGTTTATAGAACCAAAGCCTTCCTAAAAGCAAGGAGAAATTCACAGGGATATCAACACTGCAAACTCCACATCATCTATAATCATCCCCGTCTTAACCTTAACCTTAAAAGTCCTATATGTCTATCTCTTTGTACTGTCATAGGCTATAATGGTGAGCTTGGACTGAGAGATCATCGAATCTTCAATCTCATACGCAGCTATTGCTTTGAGTGGGCACACATTAATTAACAGCACATCATCAACCATTACACATGTTATGTGTTTGCCTTTAACTTCAGCTTTTATATACAAAGGACAATTGTGATGATGCCCTTCTAGTGGAAGATCTTAATCTAAAAAATTGACAAGTGACTTTTCCTCCCCTTTCACCATTACCACTAGCTCAAACGGTGATATTATAGTTGAAACTATTGCAGCACACAAGGCCTCAACCACTTTTTATCGGTAAAAAGGGGATTGGCACAATAGATCCCAAATTAAAAACTATGCGGGTGTCTTATTCAATTACTTCATTACTACGTCTTCTTTTTTTTTGTAACTATGGGAACTGGCTCATTTTCTATTTTTGGGACTACCCAACTGCTCCAAGTAATGTATTAGTTTCTCTTTCCTTATCTAATTTTTGTTCTGGATCTAAGTTAATCCATAAGTCTTTTACTTTCTGCTCTGAATTCAAGTCAACCTATAAGTCTTGTACATGTTCTTCTATCTCACTCTCACTATTAGTAGCCCAAACATCTGTCAAACAAACCTAACCCTAACTTGACTTTGTCCTTCTTTACACCGCTAAGTCCATATAAATCCCACAACACATACCATTCTAGTAACCCCGAACTAACCATGTTAATCGGTGAAGGAACATTTTAACAGGCACCTTAACCTTTTTATCTCTTTTCTAGATTGGGTATCTATCTTGAATCAATCAAGTATTGAATCATATCCCTTAAAGAGTGGCAATTATCTATTTTATGGTTTGTATGTCGATGATATTGATAGTACAAGTCCAATCTATGATACCACTGGCCCTCACCCTTAGCAGGTCTAAAAGGAAGAGGTTGAAGCTTCCTCTCTATTTGGAATCATTTTAAGCACCAAGACAATGGTTTGCCCAAATTCGAATAGTGCCTAATCATAGCAAATACCTCAGCAGTCTTACCAGCACTGCCCAAACCTGTTCAACTTATCCCTCTAGTATTCAAGTTCCTTCTATTATATCCTTCAGTGATTCCTAGTCATTAAGCCCTTTTGCTTTTAATACATCTTTTAAGTACAGACTAGCATTCTTAATGAACATATGAATTTGGTCCACTATTTTTGGCTTCTTTCTTATTTCTAGAACTCTAGACCTCTATCTTGTCAAGTACTCTATGAAGGTCTCATTGGGCTTATATTTAATTAGCTTGAGATCTTTCATTGTAACCTCCATGTGAGTGCTGCAGTCATACTGATTGATAAAAGCTTCAGTGATCCTACCCTGGTCTTCTTTTACTTTCTTTTCCAGTCCATGGTACCAGTCAATTGCTCTACCTTATAATGTTAAGCTGAAATAAGTTATCTTCTACTTTGTGCTAAGTTTCATGCCTCTCATAACTATAGCATACTACTTGACATGAGCTCTTAGATCAATTGTCCCATCAAACTTAGGCAATTTTGGCATCTTAAACTTGGCAGGTAATACTTCTTCAAACTCTAGAGTAAGCTCTTCAAAATTTATCCCTTTACCCATTTTAATTAGTCTAGCCATTACTTCCATCTTCTCTTCTAAGTTCTTCATAATAGCATCCTCAACTCTTCAAGGCACAACTCTCTTCCTAGATTCCTCTTTATAATCCTCAAGGAAATCAAACTTCAGATTGAAGTATTTAGCCTTCTTATTCTTCTCACCTGAACCCATAGTCCCTTTTTTAGTGCCAATTCCCTCAGAGACAGTAGCAGACTTTTTAGCGGGTATGGCTACAATCGCTTCAGCAGATGGTGGTGTACCTGAAGTAGGAGCAACCTCATCAATTGCCTTTGAGATTATGATCATCTTTTTCTTTTCAAACTTTTCAAATTTTTGATCTATCCTAGCTTCAAAGTCCGAAACTGTGGAACTGCCTTCCCCTACCATGTCTATTTGGTTATAAGTAGAATAAATGACTTCCTATTAGGTTATTCTTCTTTTTGACCCATATACCCAAATGGCTCAAGGATCTATGATGGCTATAAGATAAAGAGTTAGAAATGATGAATGAGATGCATGTGAATACATAAAATGCAAGTGCATGTTAATATGTACAACAACAAACAAAAGCAAGAGCCTTCTAACCTTATCACTTCCCATACACGAGGTCAATGTGCTCTTTCCTAGAAGGGCTTACATATGGGACATTGGGCCCTAAAAGGTTCGAATAATAAACAACAAATAGTTAAACATTCTTATATTTAAAAGAGTGCAAGCAAGATATTTAGCCCATACATGTTAGATATGTTTAATCAAGTCAAAATATGGGGTTTATCCCATTCCAGTTAGAAAAGGCCCAATGGGTTCGATAGCATTTCAGGATGCCTAAGCTATATTTCATGTATATTGGCCCACATAACACATAATGCATTGTTAAAGAGGAAGTTGTTATTGGTTATTACATAGGCTTATGGTTAGGTCACATAAGTTATGGTCATCCAAGCATGGTTCCTCCACAATGGGTGTATCTTGTCATGAGCATATGATCGATTGGTTCACCATTTCATATAACTTATAGGCATGAGGCTTAGATTTGATGTCATTCCTAATAATCTTCCAAATTAAATGAAAATGGGTTTGTGCTTCAAAATCACATCAGGGTGAAAAAGGAACACCTAACTTATTCTAAAGCTCTAGTATGAAATCCAACTTCAAAAAAGATAATATTGTAAATTTAAAACATAAAGTTCCATATTAATTTGAGGTACTTTCAGAGCATGGTCTCATGGTGTCCTTAATAGAGTCACCACTATTCATATAAGGCCCTTCGTTCATGTAGGCTGATCAAATTGAAACAACTAAAGGACTCGACCTAAACCTCACTCCTCAAGTCCCGAAGCACAAGAAGGAAGCTTAAGGAATTAGGAGGTGAGTTGGGCACCACAAGGTAGGAGTTGCCACTCACCCAAAGTTGGAAAATAATGTAAAGGGCTAAAACCAGAGTGGTTCAGAACCCTACTCTTATTTATACCCCAAGTTAATACAAAACTTCAACTTGAATTTATAGTGTTATCCATTTTCTTTAAGCAGGTTTTAGGCATCAAAATAAATCATGTTTTCACATAAAAGCATAATAGAACATATTTATAGAAATAAATGAAGTACTTGAAATTAAAGATGACATACATAAAATCAAGCAACTGATTATTTTGAGAACTTTGGTTTTCACATGCTTATTTTAGAAGATGGGTTTCATTATTTGTCTTTTGTTATGGATAAAACAAATTACATTTCGTTAAGAAAAATAGTAGTCAATTAAGTATAAAATAATTTAATGCCTAAAATCTAGCAATTGATAATTTTGAGAACTTTGGTTCTCCAACGCTTACTTTTAGAAAATCGATCTTATTGTTCACAAAATCAAATGATTGATTATTTTGAGAACTTTAGTTCTCACATACTTATTAGACATATATGAAATCGGGTAATTGATTATTTTGAGAACTTTGGTTCTCACATGCTTATTTTGGAAAAATTAATTTTATTGCTTGTGACTTTTATTAAAGAAAAATCAAAACCCATTTTGTTAGGAAAAAACCAATTTATTAGGTATAAAATGATTTGGCGATTTTTTTATGATGTGTAAAAATCACTTTTCTACCTATTACAACATACATAAAATATACATGGAAATATTCGGATTGAAAATCAAGTTACATAGCAACCGCCTAAAATATATTTTAACCCAAAAATAAAATAAAATAAATTACGTGAAATTCGCCTAAAATACAATCTAATGGTATGGACCTAAAATTACATCGAAAGCACCTAAAATGCGAATTCGCTGATATTTGATAAAAAAATGGCTGGAAAGAGAATCAAATCAACTCATTATATCAAACAACTTACACCATAATAAAATCAGCACATTAGTATCAGAAATAAATTGACGCACAAAAAAATAAAACACAAAACAAGATGGCAGATAACCGAATGAAGAACCACAAGAACAACAACAATATAAAAAAAACCACAAAATGCCACAATAATCACAAAAATACACAGACCTAGAAAAAAAGGGAGAAGAGGGAGAGAGAACAAAAAAAAGAAAGAGAAAATGATTG
The DNA here is from genome assembly GCA_948208565.1 of Hura crepitans. Classification (NCBI taxonomy): domain Eukaryota; kingdom Viridiplantae; phylum Streptophyta; class Magnoliopsida; order Malpighiales; family Euphorbiaceae; genus Hura; species Hura crepitans. Next base: position 6,472 of record CANXYI011470325.1, on the reverse strand, counting down.
GCTCACCATATTTAATTGCCTTCAGGATGAAAGATCTCAAAGCGGATGAAATCTCACACCAAAAATCTCTTAAAATGCAAAAAAAAAATGGAGTTTTGAAAGTGATTTAATGTTTTTTAGGTCCCAAACCCAAAGAAAGCCAACCCCAGAAAAAGGTACCAAAAGGGGTCCTATACACAAACTTTAAAGTTGAAAACGGCCATTTTTTAGCCTAAAATGGCTATTTTCATGGTTAAGATGGTCATTTTTCCCTTAGAAATGGTCATTTTGCTCAAAATGGGTGTTTTCTTCTCTAAAACAATCATTTTCATTGACCATAAGGGAAAAACATTCTTGAAACCTAAAAACAAAGAGATTTCATTTCAAGAAACAAAAATCGTCATTTTGGACGAGCAAAAAATAGTCATTTTGGCCCCTAAAACAACACCATTTTGCCATAAAACAATGAAATGAAAACCAATTTGTATTTTTAATTGATTTTTTCTTGAAAATTTTACTCCATATTGTGGGATTTTTTTTAGCCAAGCAAAAACATTTCTTGAAAATTTTAAAAGGCAACTTTGAGATCTTTGAATTGGACATGAACATCCTCATTTATCAAAAACTTAGTCCTTTTCTTCATTATTAGGCAATTCAAACACAAGAAGCCCTAGAAACCCAGTGTCTATACTAAGGCATCACAAGAAGTAGTTCACATGGACCCTTTGACAAAAAGCTTTTAGAATCTTAATCTTTCTATTTAAACTCTGATTTCTAATCCTAGTTGGATTCCCCTTTTATTGGATAAAAATATGGCCCAGAAACACTATAAATACCTTTCTTAATTAAAAGAGAAGACACTTTGGATTATCCAAAAAAAAACCTAATTCCGTGAGTCTAAGGCATTCAAACTCCAAAGCAAGATTTGCTCTACTAGTCCTTTAGCTTACATAAAAAAAAAAAAATCTTTCTTTCAAAACTCAACCTTTTATCTTGCAACTTGGTGCAATATCTAGGTAAGTTCTAAGGCCATTTTAATTGTGCAATTTTTCATTCTTCTCTATGGTTTCAATAATCTCTAAGGATTAATTGGTTATGTAAGGTGATCTTTTGTGGTCCTCACATCACTTATAGAAATGAGATAACAACTTATCAAGCATACATATTTACCTTACACATGATGCACGGATACAAACCATGAAACGGTAGAGTCTACACGGACACACAATTAATGTTACAATTATGTTGTTTAATCCATATGGCCTACGCTTGATAATAGTTGTGTGTTTCATCTTTTATATTTTATTTTAACACTCATTTCATACTTGATAAATACATGTCCACCCATATTAATCTCTACAACATGTTATGATAGTTTTGTCCTTATAATCGAACCTTGCACATTTTAATCTTAATATATATGTCATTTATATTATAGAATTGATTTTAAGTCCACATAGACTCCTTTTTGCGAGGATATATAGTCCGCACAAACATGTATGATGAATAATTGTATGATTATAGGTCCGCAAGCTAGTAAGATATAATGTATAACTTTTTGACACATCACCATGTAAGTGTTAAGTAAAGCTAGAAATATCATCATATAAATAATTGCTATGGATCTAAATTATAGTTATAATACTTTGAAAAAATGTGATACTTTTTGGATCGTACTGTTTGTTAACATGTTATTCATAATGTCCACATGAACTCTTGTCATAAGGGTCTATTCGTCTGTATGGACTTGTGTCTTCTATTTTTGGTATAGTTGATATTTATGCATGTTTATAATGCCTTCATGATTGATGTGTTTCTTTGATAGGTTAACACTATATATTTATATATAATTTGAGGTTCTTTGGGACCATGTGTTGTTGTTCTAATCAAATTATTCAAGTGAATGTTAGCTGATAACCCTATTTTAGAGATGAGTTCAGATGGATTTAATAGTCATAGCACTTGATGTTTGCACGAACATTCACCAAGGACCATATGTCATCCACATGAACTTAGTAGTGTAGAAGTAAGACCAATCTTTATTTTATGCTTATTTGCTTTGGTTTTATACCTTTTATTTCTTTCATTTATTTTGTGTTGTAATAGGTTATTTAATTAACTTGTTTTACATGCGAAAGCTTAACTTCACATCAATGATTTTTCTACATAATTAACTAGTTTTTCTTAATAAAATAGTTTTGGTTTTCCTTAATAAAACTCAAAAAAATGTATTTTAATAAAAGGCCAATCTCCTAGAGATGGGAGTTAGGCAATTACAACCAATTCTTATGAAATTATGGGTAATTGTCAGGTCAAATTATAGTCAATGAATAACCCAATTTATAGATATTCAATTCATATATTTGTACATTTTAAATACTTCAATTTACCTTTTTCCTTGTATGTAAAATTGATATGCATGCTATTGTAAATATAATGCTTACTTGCATGGTATGGGATTTGTGACACCCTCTATTAGATTCCTAAAGAAACTCGACAAGCGAAGGCACTTCCTAACAAGTCACCCATCCTAGCATTGCTCCAGGAGAAAACTCCTTAACACTTATGGGCTACTCTGGAATTCTATCAAATATTGCTTATATGTCCTATCTAATCCTTAAGCATGCTCAAACATGGTTTTACAGACTCAGACAAGCCATATGCAGACCCTATATAGGTCATAGAAAATTAGGTAGCATAATGGCTACCCGGTTAACATACCAAATTTTTTTCACCTATTAAAACACTTCTATAAGCCACAAATTTACAACACCTCCTTTTGGACCCTTTTAGTCCCCCAATCAATCATCAGCCAACACAAGACACATATATCATATATTAGCATTCAACCACACAGGGCCTCAGGCCCTCAGTTATAAAGTTCACACACAATCCAAACGAACACCATAATAGCTTATATACATCACTTTTAAGTTATATGTACAGACATAACACCTTCTAAGCATGCTAACCCAAAACCTACAGGTGACTACATGAGTGCCATTACTAAAACAAAAAAAATACCTTTCTTTACCATTCAATTATTGTATAGTTACACTACACGATCACTAAGGCTGGCCTACTTATCCTTGTTACCTGTGTAGCATAACATAGGCACATTGAGTATAAAACTCAGTAAGCAAATCTAAACCATTTAAAACATGTATTTATACACACATGCAATTAAAATTAATAGTCTAAGTGTAGTGTGTGAACCACATGCCACGTGTTTGATGTTATGCAGAATGTATGCCATGCCACGTGCTTGATGTTATGTAGAATGTATGCCATACTTATTCTAAAATTACCAAAATGCCACTATAACAATTTTATTCAATTTCTTTTTATAATTTATTTAATTACTCCATTATTTACTCAAGTATATTATTTAAATTATTAAATAGGCCCCACTAAATAAACTACACTTGCAGACACTAGAACAAGAGGGAACTGAAAAGATGTGTAGTAGCCCACATTTTAGACCCGGACCGTTGCACTGGCCACCATAGCTTATAGGGATCAATTCATAAGAACCTCCTAAGGGGCAAAATGTTGAGTAACTATGCATAGGGATCAATCCGAAGACCTCCCAAGACACTAATCATATTAAATATTCCATCCTGGTCTGCACAATAGACTAGTGTAGTGGCCCCTCTAGGGACCTTCACTGCTGCACCGATATAATCTGATATCTAATAAAGGAAAAAAGGTGTCTACCCCTGTACACTAGTGCATTGGCTCAGTTATGAACCCCAGCCGCTGTATCGGCCTAGTTTTATAATCAGACAGTCTAGCAACTGCTAATCCCTAAGTTGACCGATCAACCCATCCAATGGGTGTCTAGCTAATGGGCCATCTAATAATATTTTTAAGTTTATTTCTTTACTGATCATCTCTTTATAATATTATGAAGTGGAAAACAGTCAGATAAAATTTTTATCAAATAGTCAATTTTTGACCTGGATAGTTACAAGTCATTTTTAGCCTTACCAGGTAAAATTTTGTTACTTTTTGACTCAGATCTGAAGGCATAATTACATGCATATTAATTCTAGTCTAGCATATTATTTTAACTCAAATATTCTCATTTTAAATTGCCATTTTAATTACAATCCCAAAATCCCATTTTACGAGACAGTTATAGGTCATTTTATTTACTTGCGACAACCATTATAGGCTCATTTCAAGTCATTTTTCAGTGCCAATTGCACCAATCATCATATAAGTAAAGCTAACCTTAAAGAAAAGCATCCATTTGCCATATAAATGGCTTACATGCCAAATCACAAAAACATTACAATTTAGGTCATTTTTAAGTACATTTCCATGCGTAAAATTCATCCCTTTTAAAGCCATTTTACATGCCATTCTAAGTCACTTTTAACTTCATTTTTCAATCCCTTTTTTTCATGCTTTAAACATGGCCCATATATTATTCATTTCATGTTACACTAACCATGCATATCAATCTAAATCATGTAATATACTAAATGCCAAAAATGCCATGCCAATATACAAATACAAATACCATTAACCATACCTCATTTTCATGTCACCTTACCTTACCAAGTTCTCGACCACAAGTCCATTTTGCCTTAATCATGCTTTCTATCTCAATTAAACATATTCATGCACACTTAGACATTACACAAATGTGCCAAAACACATCATTCATGCTTTTACCATGCAAATTGGACCAATATAGCCTATAACATGCCTCGACCATACTATCAACACACACATACAAGTCTTAACTTACTACATTCTTCACATACACCTCACATGCCATCAATTGGCAAGCCAAAAACCATTCCATGAACTATATACACAATGCACACACTCCCTCACATACCAAGGCACACCTCTCGGCCAAAATAAGTCACCCACCAAAACTTCATAAGTTCACTAATTACACCTAAAATTCAATCATCATTCATGCCAAATACATCAACTAACATTCCATAGCAACATTTCAAGCCATATACACACACAAATGCCTACCCAAAACTCTCAACTAAGTGAGGAAATCATTTTTGCTTGCATTCATTTCATCCAAACATCATCCCAAACATTCATTACACACACCGTTGACTTAGTTATACACTTAGTCCATCAAGTTAGACATATAAACCACTTAATCTACCACTTCCATATAAGGTTCCTAAGCATTTTTCATGGCAATTCAACTTTGCATTCTTGGAATGGATTAGATGAACTTACCTCAATACCAAAGTAGTTGAAATCCACTCATCTAGCTTGAAGAAAATCACAAAATCCTCCCTTTAAGCCTTATCTTCCATACATGCCATTCCTCCTTCAAAAATCCACCAAAAGTCACACAGTCACCCAAATGAAATTCTAATCATATGGCTATTCATAGAATCATCAAATCCCTAGGAAATAAAATAAAAAGGGCCAGAACACTTACACACAAGAAGTTGCCCTTTTAGTCCTCTTTTATTGACACCTTAAACTTCCATGAATTTTCTTGAATTCTAGCCACTTCTATGGTCTCTAATACCCTCTCAAATCAATTCCCCACAAGTTAAGATGATTTTTAGTGGCAATAGACTTAAGAAAAAGCTTTAAAAAGATTATGAAAATGGAGATTTTGGCTAAAGATGGCGTCAGCTGCAGTAAGAGGGAAGAAGAAGAATTTTCATGGAAAGTGAGCAGGTTTGGCCAAGTGGCCATCCATGTGTCACCTTGGCCCTTTTATAGTGGCAGAGATGGCATGGGTAGGGCCCACACACCACCTGAGCAACTCGAAAAAGCTTAATTTTGGCAAAAACTTCGGGAAATTTTTAAAAATCACTCAAACCTCTAAAAATCATCATGTTTATTTTAAAAATCCTCGATAGGTGCCATTGAGGAGCTCATAAAATTTTACGGCCAAATTCCACCAATAGGATAGTTAACCAACTGTCTCGATTTACATGTAAAACCTCAAAGTTTAGAAAATTTTACAAACAACCTCGAAATCCAAAAATTATTTCACCAACGGACTCAACGGAATTTTTAACCTTTAAGGTGTGACATTTTTAGGTCTGTCTGGGCACATCCCAAGTCATTCCTAGCTCGACTCCTTCTGAGCTACAGCCCACTAGATTACAGCCTAAAATAATTTATTAGTTATGCTAAATCTTTAAATGAAGTCAATTTCATCATTTTATGGCCCCTTAAAGTTTCATGATTAGTACCCTTGCCTCGAGCCTCATGAAGGTGATCCGGCCCTCTTGAAACACTGTTTGGTCTCAATGGTGCTGTTCATAAAGCCTCGAGTTATGGGCATTATAGGATTGATAAAATTAGAATATAAAGGAATAATATTAGAGCATAAATAAGATCTAATTTTAAACTCTTTCTAGGCAAAAAAAATCAATGCTCCTAGTGTACAGCTAGGTGGCAACTCTAAACACTAATCGTCTTGTTCTTGGTACAGCAAAAATCTAAAATAGGGCATCCAAAGACGTAAATAATAGAAGACATGACA
>CANXYI011470210.1:0-12540 GCA_948208565.1 Hura crepitans | reverse complement strand
ACTAAATATAATAAAAATAACTTTATGATATTTGTAAAAATAGCAAATGCAAATTATTCAAGTATTTCTGAACATTACTTCTAAGAATATGAAATATGCTAACAAAAGAGTTAAAACATATTATCCATTTAAAGTACATAATTAATAGAAAACTAAAAATCACGCATCAACACATAGTTTTAATTAATAACATTATGATTATTTTATGCTTGAATTAAATTGTATCAAAGTAAATATAATACTTCAATACCAATAAATTTTATATCTTACCTTCATATCTAGTAAGTTTATCACCATTTGGTAGTCAAATGTAAAAATACTTATTCACTTAGTAAAGACTTTAATCAACTGATTAGTGCTCGATCTTCAAGCCGAGATAAACTTTAATTTTAAAAATATATCATTCTCCAAAGTTTTTTATTAAATAATGAATAACTTTTTAACTCTCTAGGAATTTTAATAATATTTCAATTATAAAAAATTATGGTCTATATCATATAGAAAGTTTAAATTATATAAAACAAACTTTTGACAATTTGACATGCTTTAGGCATCATAAAATCATTTAGGGATTTTTACATAAATTTAAGGGCGAGATGGGTCGGGGCCTGACTCGAAGTAACCCGAACCCAAAGTTTGGTACTCTTCTAAATCCAAACTGACCCAAACTGAGGTTCTGGTTCTGAATTGAAAAACTCGAAATTAATTAGGCCCCGATTTGGAAAACTTGAATTTAATTTTTTTTTTCAAATTTTCATTAATACGTCATCATTTCATTGAGTGAGAGAGGTAGTAAAATGACATCATTTTATCAAATGTGGTATTGTTAGACATGTTTCGGTTCGGTTCGAGTTGGCTAAGATTTCAACCCGACCCAAACCACAAATTTAATCTTTTAATTTTTTTAACCTGAACCAACCCGAACAACCTAACTCGAAGCCTTCGATTTGGTTCGAGTTTTGCTCACCCCTATATAAATTCACTATCAAGTAAGGCATGCAAATAAACTTTATATCAATAAATACCTTAATAGGTATCCACATTTGAGTATTTGGACTATAAGTCCAAAATATTCATATTTTGGGGTGAATTGCAATTCTACGTGAATCGCATCTTTTCATTTATGTCTATATTTTTTAATAAATTTAGTTTAAAGATCTTCACTTTGCTGAAAATATAATCATTAATATATGCAAAACTGTCGACAACTATATCTTTTCAATTCCTTCAATGAAATAACGTAATGAGATCTCTTCAATAGTTTCAAGTACTTGAACCGCTTATGGAGTTTTAAATTTTACTTAAGCCTTAAGTCTCTTCAAGAGCACCTGCCTCCATAATATGACTATTGTAACTTTTGTTCCTTTCCTTTTTTAATGATTTTTTTTTTTGAAACCGATTAAGTTGCCTGACATTTCTTTGAATTGGAACATTTTATAGCTATTATATATGAGATTTAGTAAATATCTATAAATCAATAAATACATTTCGTATCACAATCGATTATTTTTTAAACTTTTGGTTCACAATATGAAACTTCTTGTTCATAATATGAGTATCTTTTAAACTTTTATTACATGATAATGTATTTATTATTCTATTTTTAGTTGATTATCTCTTCCCTCGATATTTGTAAAACTTTTAATAAAAATTATAATCTCTAAACAAACATCAATTATAATGAGGGAGAATTTATTATTTTTAATGGCATAATGCATAATCCTATATAAAAATAGGAGTTTGTTCTCATAAAAAAATGTCCAGCAATTGATTAAAGACATTCAATAATTTTGCTAAAGTTTTGAATATAAAAATGTATAACATGCTTTTTAACATCAATTAATATAAAACAATGATTTAAAGCCTATAACATAAAATCACTAGCATTATCAAGAAAAAGTATCTTGAACACAATCTGAAATTGGTGCACTTAATTTAATAATCTCACAAACTGCAAGTTATGAGTTTATAAAAAATACACATGTGATCATTTTATAAATGCACCTACAAAATTTAAATGGTTCACATGGTAGATAGTGGGCTCACACATTTAAGTTTGTATATTCCAGAATGAAGGGGATTTAGTTCCCTTATCAGCTAGTGATATGATATTTTAATATTTGGTATTCATTGAAACAAGTGAATACTAGGAGAATTCATTGAACTACAGAATCTTTGGTTCTTTGTGCACATGAATTTTCAATAATTAATGCAGTATAATTAACTCGGGATGATTGAACCGGTTAATGCCACATAATTAAATGTATTTCAATATATAAACTTTAAGTTTACAATTACATATTTTTCATCATACAAAATTTATATCAATAAGTAAACTTTGAGTTTACATGTTAAATTTGTGTCAATAATTAAACTTAATGAGTAAACTTCAAGTCTACTGATATTACTGTCAATCAGTAAATTTCAAGTCAACTAGTAAACTTTATGTCTACTAATATTTATATTAGAATAAATTTAAATAATCTTCAAGATTATATTAATTTACTTTATACAAATTTTTGTATAAAAGTATTCTAATACATCTTATTTCAGTCTCAAACTTATTTTAATTATCACAAATATTAATAAACTTTTTTGGATATATTCATAATAATTTATATTCTAATAATAATATTGTAACTCTTAAGGAAATTTCAAATATTTTTGCACAATATCAAAAATAATACGCATCATAAGTATTACTAATAAATTATTTTACACAAAATAAATATATTCAATAGATTCCAAACACATACATTTAAATAGCAAATACAAAGATCATTATGCACTAGAGCAAAAGTTGACATATAATATTTGTTCAAAGTCTGTAAAAATGCTAAAAAAAGAATGCTACTATAGCTTAATTAAGTTATATTGCCTTGCATATTTTTGCTATAGAATAATATATAAAATATTATGAGGATTAAAAAGGTAATTTCATAAATTAAAATGAATTAAAAACTTAAAATTATCATCATGAAACTTGTGCTTTCTTAGACCGACTATGAATATTTTATTTTTATTAGATATAATAAACAAGACAAATATGAATACCCTGCTATTCTATTTTGAAAAAAAAACAATAAAATAAAAATAGTAATACCCTATTGTTGAAGACTAAAATTAAAAACAACAATAAATTCTTTAGAGATGATTAAATTGTAAATTTTGTAGTGTAATATTATTGTATAAAGCAAATTCTTTTTGCACCGTAATATTAATATTGTATAAAGCATTTAATTTTGGGTTTTAAGATTATTGTATAAAGCATCTAAATGTAATATTATTGTATAAAGCATTTAACTATTGGTTGCATAATAATAAGTAAACTATACACCATGATAAAAGGTTAATTTTCTTTTATAGAGATAAAGATAAAATTTTGATAACATTTATATATTTGAGAGGAGAAAAAATTCATCAAAATAAATTATAAATCTATAATTAGATTTGCTTACCATTTAGTTGTTTTAAATTAAAACCTTTTATCAAGTCAAGTAGTAGTAGACCATCGACTTTTAATAATCTTCGTAAAGATTTAATCGTACTAATAACATATTGTAAATAAATAAATAAATCTAAACATAAAATATAGAGAGTGAAGTGAGAAATATGTATTCTCTATTATTGTTGTGTACCTTCTAAATAATACAGAATTGGTATATATAAGCTAAGAGAAGCCTCTTAGATAGAGTTTAAATAGGATAATAAAACTAAATAGATATAGTCTATCTATGAGTAGTTATCCTATCTACAAATAGTTATCCACTTATATTATATCACAACAAAAAATTCATTATATGTTTTTACTAATTTCCTTTTATTCGCTTGTAGAAGGACCTCTCAGGGTATTATATTGGGATTAACTTCTACCATAGAAGTATCAGAAGCAACATTATGTTCTAATCTTTAATATAATTTAACTCCACTTGTGAATGAGTTCCAAAAGTGAATTATCACAAGAACCACCATGACCAATAGCCTTTCTTACCTCTTTTTGTGACACCCCTCACTTAACCCTTTCATGGATCCTAATGAGAGACAGCACACAATCGATATCAAACTTCTTTATAACTTAAAACAAAAGACTTAGATTTCCTTTCTTCTTGTTATCATGAAACCACTTGTTTACACAAAACCACAAAATAGGTTAAACTATTTGAGATCACCATGCCTAAAATCTGACAGCATAACGATTGTTTGGTGACTCTAGCCTAAATAGTAACCTACATAAAAAAGCACTTCTATCTTTCTTACATCACAATTACAACCACTCCCTGACATCATCTCATCTCCAACTACCAATCCAGATATATATATCTTCATGCCTCATATACATCTCATTAAGCTCAAACAGATATCATACTCAAACATATATAAGCATACATCCCATATATATAACCCATATGTAATAATTTACATGCAATCTTTGATATATGATCAAACTTATAGCCTTTAACCAAATACATATGAGTGTATATATATACACATCTTTAACTTATTATCATATACAAATACATATATCTAAACATAAATAGCTTCTCTTTAGAGTCCATGTTCTTCTGTAACTTATGGATCCCATAATCTTATAACCATAAGGACCTGTATATTGCAAAACAAATGATGTACTAAGCTTTACAGCTTAGTGGTGTATCTAATAATATTATGCTCATACATTCCCATGTAAATCACATTCATGCCACTAATTAATAACACATGCTTAACATATATGTCATACAAGTGGTGTGCATAGACAAAATGAGATCATCACAGACAATTTATAACATATACTTACATGAGTAACAGTTATTATTCTCAAGATTATATACACTTTCATTATGATTTCTATACATTATATAAATTCCAATTAGTTTCCATGTGATTTCTTGCTATAACTATATTGCTATTTATGCATACCATGTCACTTATCATATATATAATTATCCATCTCATCACAAGAAGTACTCTTATAATTGTTCCTCATTTACTTCATTATATCATAATGCAAGCATATATGTTATCTACTCTTTTATGACTTAAAGATCATAAATGTATGCATGTATAAATATTTTACATTTAGGTTCTCATAATTATAACATATATATATATAGCATAAAGGTAACGTAACCTTATTACTTTACATGTAAGTTTACAAATCATAACATATGTATGCATTACTCTTCATAATTTTTGAGATTATTACAAACCCATATCAGGTCTATATAATGGTATTCAATAGAAGTAATCATGCAACCCATGCCTTAACAATTATACAAGTTCATTATGTCTTAATGTTTTCTTTAGTAATTCCTTATAACCATTTTGAAACATAAATTCCTTTTCTTTGCCTATACTTAATAGACAACATCCTGCTACTAGATAACTAGAATTGAGGCCAATGAGGCCATATAGGGCAATATAAATCGAGGGACAAAGGCTATGATGGGGATTACAAAGGTCATACGAGGACCATAGAGGTCATACAGGAACCCAAAGGTCATAAATCAAATAATACCTCAAAGGTAAATACGAGGGTTTAGAGACCATAAATGGGGGCTTGAAAGCCATATACAGGAGCTCGAAGGCCATAAGTAAGCATCGAAGTGCCCTAATAGCTATTAATCTGCCTAGTTAACCGATCAACCTATCTAGACTAGATTGTCTATCCATATGGGCTATCACTATTATCAATTAAGTTTCATATACTTAAGATTATTTTTGTACTTTTTTACATCATTTGGCCAACAAATGACCAAAAAGGGGTAACTACCATCTTTAAATCATAACGTCCATATTCATATCACTTTACATATATTATAGGCATTATAGATAGGTTCCAACATAAACTCATAAAATTCAAGCTTTATTGCATTTAACATAATCATGTCATACAACTTTTCTAGTATATGCTTTACGCATCCACATGTTACATCACTAGACCGTTTGGTCATAACACACATATATCATGTCATTAGTATTTCACTACTCAAGGCCATATCATGACATCTTTGTAAACCATTATTTTTGCACACATATATTCATATCCATATCCGTTTTAGTTCTACTTACCATAATTAAGCATATACATACACATCAATATCTTAAGTGTTTAGGCTAACATGTAATCTCATTCTGTGCTCATCAACCCATAATTACATGTTTACATCTCATTACACCAAGCATGAGCTCAAGGTACTTATATACATTATTTTCAAGCTATGTGTATTCTTCGGCCCAAATCATTTCATCAAGCATATACTTACTTTTTTATTTACTGATATGCACAAGATATGCCACTAACTCATTTTATGTGAATTACCTCTTAAATTAATTTCCTTTCTTTTTTTCATCATTAACATATTGTTCATTATATGATGCATACCTTATTCTTATTAGTACAACACTTAGTTACATGCTAACACATCAATACTTCATCACATAAACTCACATTTTTATGCCATACACCTCATTAGGCCATTCCTACGCATGTATTTTATTTCGCTCCTTTAGGCTACCTATGTTAATTGTATACCCAAGAGCTCATGTAATAGGGTTATACCCATGTATTTAAACCTTGTGAATTAATATAATAAGGCATTTCTCTTTATACATGGTTTTTTTATATATTATGTATAATTGTTTACAATGCCTTAAATCATGTTATAAAGTCCTTGGTATAAAATCACATTGCATAGGAAATTATGTAGTGTTCATAATGTAAGATTCTTATTACATGCAAATGTAATAATACCTTAATATCCTTGCTAATAGTATTAAATAGATGGGACATTGTTAATATGGATAAATCAGCACAGGTTATAATCCTTGATTGGATCAAGCAGTATTTCTCACAAGTTGTAAGCATAAAGATACTTAAAGTTGACATATGAATGCTTACTTAGGAAGTAAGTATATCAAAGACCCACCATGAGATCTTTACATGGATACTTAATCAATATTAGTGAAATTATTTCATCATATCAGTGGTGCAAATATCCTTAGACTTGATATCACTAACTATCTTAAATATGGAATGACATACTTTGACTCCAAAACTTTTACTTTGAATAAGAAGTATACATAATGAGGTGCTTGGGTAGGACATGACATATTTGAAGATAGGGTAGTAATCAACAAAGGATTTACCACCCTAAATTATAGTGGGGAATTTATCTCATAGTTTTAATGAGTAATCTTTATTCATGAATCTTTGGCCAAAGTGAGATGCCATGTGTGAATGGGATTCACAAAGAGCATTTTGGGAATAAAGGTGAAATTATCAGAACGAACATGTCCAAGGCTTAATTAGACATATTTAGTTAAACTTTGAGTTGACACAAGTCCATACTCTAAATTGGATGGGATAAAAGATGGTGAAAAGAGTTTATTTCATCGTAATTAGATATGGAAGGGTTAAGTCAAACCACTTGACTTTTCGACACTTGGATAGTTATGGTGTATGGCTAGATACCTCTCTTGACTTGCACGTAAGTGATATATCAATTGGTGAATTGATATTAATTCAATAAGAGTAAATATATAGAATCCCAATTGTACTAGGACTCTATTTCATTCTGTGCTGCAAAGCTACCTCAAAAACCTATAGGGTCACACACTTAAAGAAGTAAAAAAAGATTCAATGAGATTGGATGTTATAATGATATGATATATCACTAGAAGATGAATTAAGAAGAATAAATAAGCAAAAGGGCATGGGGCCCACTTACTTATATGTAATCAAAGAATTAGGGTTTCTAAAATTAGGCTTTGTTAAGTCCAATGTTTAATAATTCTTATATCTGACTTACTATGGACTTTTAAAAAGTTAAAAGGGCTTTAAATAAGACATGTTATTGATATAAAGTTGGGCCTAGTTAAGCCACATAGGATTAATGAATGTAGGGCCATTTTCATATGCGCATAAGGTCTCCCTAAGGCCTATGCGCAGAAGGCAAAAAGAGCCCATTTTATGGGCTTATTTCTAGGTAATTTTTGGTCGGCTTTTAATTGTTAAAATCTAACCTAATTAGGGTTATTTAAGAGTATAAATACCCTTTAATTGCTTTAACCTCTACACAGCATCTACTGCCTTTATAGAATACGCATAGAACAACCAAAACACTCAATTTTCTTCTCATTTTTCATCCGCACAAAATTTCCACTAACACTTAGAATTTCGTATATCTCTCTTCTTTTTCTTCTTGTATGAATTACCTTAGCAGTGTTCCCAAAAAGGATCATTGTGGTTTGTGACAACCTAATGTGAAGAGCTTGTAGGAGATAATCGGCATTCATTGCTAAAAGGTAACAGTTCATATGCTGCTAAAATTATCATTTTGTGATGAATTTTAAATCATTCAGGTCTATTCTCTTTGTTAGTTTTTCTCAAAAATTTTAAATTTTTGTTGCGGATGATTGAGAAAAACCAACAACTTACCCCATAATACTATATGATTAATAATACACTATGCATCTTAATTTTTGTACATTGAGTCATTAAGTTTATATCCTTCAAGGAAAACATCATTAATCTCATATCTTAGGCCAAAGGCCATAATTCATAAAGTATGAAGTTATATACTTAAGTAGCCCATTTGGCTATAACTTACTCATAACGTGCTTTCATTATTTTCAATATTTAAAGCCATATCATGTGACCATGTCATTCCATTATCATGCATATCTATACTCACCTTCATTCTCATTACACACTCATTATCATGTCATCACTACTTACATAATTCAACTATGCTAATGCCATTTTCATGAGGAATTATAAAGTTATCAAACATATATAGATTTCACTGTTATCATTCCTTATATGTTTTGGCCACATTCTTATTCATTGCCGTTATCACAATTTCCATGCTTCTATAATACCAACAACATCAATTCATACACTATGTGATTTATAATGCAATTACATAATTATGCATATATACTACATACATTTCATGCTATTACACTTAACATAGTTATAAATCAAGCTAGATGTCATTTTGGCCATCTACATCTCTACACATACACATGTTCATTCAATTCTTCCATTAGCACCATAAACACATGCATTTAATATCACTCTCCTTCATATTGAACTTAATCAATACTTGTGACATCATTATGCACTTTTGGTCATCATGCAATTCCATACACATATACCACTTAATTCCTCTACGAGCATAATTAAAACATGCATTTAACTCCACTTAACTACCAATTTATCATACATTTCATTTCTCATAGATATACGTACACATAACATATTTAATACATTAACACACACTTTAATTGTGCAAATTCAAACATCACGGCATACTATTGTTGGACACACATACCAATGGCGTCAAAGACACCAATTAAGCCTCATTAAGCTATCTCTTTCCCTTTCCCCTTGATATTCTTTCCTTCCTCTTTAAACGTATATCTCAAACATAAGCAAAAATTCATAATAAATACAATAAACTTTTAATCATCAAATTGACTTTAGAAAACTCTTATTAAGACCTAAATGCATCTTTAGAAAAATATGAAAACTTGAAAAGAACCACTTACCAAGTGGTTACTATTCAATAAGGGATAAAAACCCACAATTCCTTCAATCCTTAAACATGAAATTCAAAGCATGGAGAGGCTAAAACATCCAAATATATGATGGTTAGATATGGGTTTAAATGGATTGAAGAGGAGGCGGAGCTCAAAAATTGATGAAGGAAAGGGCATTAATAGCATTGACAATAAAGGAGAAGAAGAGCTGGAAAAAAAATCTATCTTCATTAGCCAAAATTAGTATTTACATATATACTCCCCTAAACAAAGGCCAAGATCATCTTTACTTAGATCCAAAGGCCCATATAAATCAAGCCCATAAAACCTCCTTTTTAACCTCTTTTAATTTATATTCTTCAACTTTTTCTAATTTATATTTTTCAACTCTTTCTTTAATTAACTTGTTTTAAGGTCTCAATAAATCACTTAAAATAATACCCGACGGTCTCGAACAAGCCATACTCAAAAACTGAGAAAAATTAACTTAAATTAATATTTTTATTTTTATTTAATTTTTGTAAAATTTTCATGAGCTCCAAAAATTCAAATTTCAATTCCATTAAACTCTTTGGAATATTTGAGCATCAAGATCTAACATTCCTAGATCCATTTGGGTAAAAACACAATAATTATCGATTCATCCCTAGCCATGTTACTATTTATAAAACACTATCATAAAAATTTTACTTCTATTTTTATCTGCCTTAATGACTTCATTTTCATATCAAAATTTGCCCAATATTATATAATAATTAATACTTTCATCCCTTTCAATTAGTGTAACCCGAGTCTCGAAAAATATTATTCACTTCTTAGAAAGTACTATTTATAAACATACTTGTTATCGATAATTAACTATCCAAACATCCTTATTTTCACGCCAAACTACACCCACAACCTATTTATAATAGTACTTTTGATCAGTAAGAAAAGCATTGTTCCTATCTCGGAAGTCACTATTCATGACCTGGGATTTTTTCGAGTACTACACTTCCCTTATTTGTGTAAGTTGGATTTTATACTTTTCATTTCCCATAAATTCTTTAATTGTTTCCCCAATCTCCTATCCAATCCACCAGCATCTCTCTAACTTATCCTTAAGATTTCTTCCAAAGACCTAACCTGTTATTCTATATCACATCCGAGTTCACCTTTTGGTCTTTTTTTGGTAGCTATGCCAGCACTAGCACCCCATGCCATGTAATCTTAACTGCCAAGTTCTAACCATCGTGGATTAAAAACCTACCCATTGCTTTGTGACCATCTATCCTTGCTTCACTTGTTCTTTAGCCACTAACCTTTTACCCTTCATATTCTTCATCGGTTTATCACCAACCACATTATTAAAGTTTCATCATCTTATTTGTTAATTTCCTTATCCTTTATAGTTCATAACCCATAAAAATGGGTATCCGTTCCTTAGTGACCTATCCCTTATCTCTTTTATCTGCTCTTTACTTATGGCTGCCTTGTTTCTAAAACTAGCATACAATATGGATCTTGATAGTTGATTATCAAGCCATTTTGTTATCACACTTTCTCCTCCCTTCTCAAAATTATATGGCACCAATCCTAATGTAAACAACAGTGGCATTCCATCTATCACTTTCCCACTCTTGAGTGCATTCAATGTGTCAACTTCTAATTTATCAAATGTGTTAAACGAAATGCCATCCAAGTTTTTAATTTTTGAGCCATCTTTAATGAAAATGGAACTAAATATACTATTTAAGGCCAAAAGAAATGGGAGAATGATTGATTTTGGAATTGGTAAAATACTTAGGATTTCAATAATAACGTATCTAGAAAGAAAAGTTTGCACCAAATTTAGTGGAAGCTATAGATAGTGTGCAAAGAGTGCCAACATTCTAACACTAGAATGGAAATGAATATAGATAGAAAGGTTCACATTTTTAGCAATAGGGATGACAGAGGAAATTAAATTCACATCAGAGACAAAAGTATTAGCAAATGGTGAAAGTGAAAAGAGAAAGGGTAAGAGAAGATGATCAAAGAACAAAAAGGTGAATAACTTCCCATCACAAAGAAGAAGATGAAACTGCTTTTCCATGACTTAAGGAAAAGTTGAGAGTAAATGAGAGATGAGTTGAGACTCAACTAGTGAAAAAATTGGATGGTAATTAATAAGGTTAACTAGACATCGATAATGGACAAGCAATGCTGCAAGATGAAGGAAGGGTAAAAGATGACTCGTATTAGAGGTAGTAAGAAGGAAAATATGAGGATAGAGTTTAGTGTCAATTTTTTCCATGGTCAGCTATGATCAAAACTTTATAAAGGAAAGCTTTGATTGATCAAATATGAGAATTGCTTTTTAAGACTTTTTCAAATCTTATACTAAAAAAATTTACATTTTTACCTACATTTATATTAAGCAACATTACACTTGTATCTTTATTAAACGCTTAATTAAAATTAATTACTTTTGTGATTACTAGACTATCCTAAGTATATTGATTTTAGTCGCAAAATAAATTTTGGTAATGAAAAAATACAATTTTTCGACATTTATTAGCAAAAATTATTTTGACCGAAAAAAGAAATCTTCATTATCGGATATATACGTCAACTTAATCCATGTGAGAATTCAAATAATTGAACCAGTTATCCAAAAATTGAAATATCTTTTTTCAAGTCATAAAAGAGATTTTGACAGAATTCAACCACATGAATTAAGTTGACTTCAACATTTCAAACTATAGAAATCTCTTTTTTTTTTTAAAGTTAAAATGACTTTTGTTAATAAAAGTCAAAGGGTTGTATATTTTTTCGTTACAAAAAATTTATTTTATGACTAAATTCAATAACCACGAGAATAATTAATTCCTCTTTTTTATTATTTTTATGTAATTATTTATAGTCATATTTTAATAATACGATAAATTTAATTTTAATTTTATAAAACATTAAATTGAATAATTAAAATTAAAAAAAGTAATTCAATCCCTTGTTAATATATTTTTATAAAACTAA